>CANXYC011238119.1:0-36286 GCA_948193065.1 Aleurites moluccanus | reverse complement strand
ATGATATCCAATCACTATATTAGATATTGATTATTTTAAATTTAAGTTAAATTTAAGTCGGGTAAAATTATATAAATAATAAAAAAAATTTTATTTAATTTTAACGAAACCGTATATTCAAAATTCGAATTTAAAATTTTTATATATAGATATTTCCTAAAAGAAAAGTTTGTGATGTATTATTGACTATAATTTTTTGCATTGCGATCCAATAAATTTTTGAATGCATGTGTGATTCGTTTTGAAAATAGAATAAAAATACAAACTACATTTAAACCTTATGCTTATTTTTTATTAGATAAAAAATATAAAAAAATTATATTAATTAAAATATTTTATCACTTATTAAAATTTTATCACTTATTAAAATTTTATAAATGATGAAATAAATTTATGCACCATATAATTTTTCACCATCAAGTTGGTCCGTAGAGGGCAAGACTCTTAATCTACACCGTATTCCATTTTAAAATCTAGATTTTCCCCTTACAATTCATTATCCTACTCATCAGCCAACAAATACATATATATATATAAATATATATATCTATAGATACTAATCCTAGAGCAATTAATCATACATATATTATTAGCTTAGGACGTCCTTGGATGATGAATAAAAACATTATTTTCATATAGTTTAAAAGAAAGGAACTAAAGAGCCTAATTAAGCTCATGCATGGCAAAGGAGACAAAGAATTAAACAACAAAGAATAATTCAGAGTGTTCAATATCGCACATATGAGTCTAAGAGAAGCACATATATTTGACATCAATTCATGTCATGTCACAAGTTTTTATACTTGCTAGCCACCCTTTTATTACAACTATAGGGCATTTGAAAAAGGAGTACACTGCTTAATTAATTAGAGCAAAATGAAGTCTCACCCTCCATTCTTATACTTTCAGCTAGTGTTATATGCCCTTTTTGTTAACAAAATGCATCACTTACCTTTATATACATACATAATAGTAACCTAATTGAACTCGTCTAGAGACAAGCTCTCAACGGATCCAAAGCTTTCCATTTGCCCAATTCTTGAATAGTTAGTTAGTGATCCACCCAAAAAATCAAGTGGTGAATCATTGGAGATGACTGTCGTGGTGTCGTAGATAAATGACAAATCAGTATCATCCACCATTGGGTAATTCATGTAAACACAGCTCGATTTGTTAACCTCGTAATCGTGAAGAAACATGTCATTGATAGCGCTCCTTGCTATGTTAGCATATACATCTTCGTCGCAGGCCTTCTTAGCCTGGATTACCTGAGTAATTAACCATCAATATAGCATGCTACTATATCAGTACTACTAATTAATTATGATCTATACATATGCGCGCACACGGGCGTGTGAGATGTAAAGAAGAACAAATGAACATACATAATTCTGGTTTTGCGTATCTTTATATACCAAAATAAAGTCTCCTAGTTGTAATCCATGCGAGTTAACGAAGTCACCTATCAAAATAATCAATACAATGATAATTTATTGCTAACTAGAAGAAAAAAGATAAAAAGTTGAGAAGTGATCAAGGCCATACCAGTGTTTTCAAGCACATACATTCGGCTATTGTTATTAGGCCAATACCTAATGACAATTTAAGAAATTATAATAAGTTGATCAAATACATAATAGATCCTAAATTTCATTTCTGATGTTATTATATTCAGCAATATGATAATTAAGTAATTTCCATCCCACAATTTTGGGGCATGACAGATTAAATTGAAAAAAAAAAACCTGTATTTAAAGCTCCAAACATGCAGACCATCTAAGTCATCCATGCTGATAAAAATCCCTTCTTTCGACTCGAGGACAGGGAGATGTGCCTCAGCTGCTTTCTGAAACAAGATGTCATCAGTACATTAAGGTTTTGCAATGAAATCAAAGAAATTGAAGACAGATTTATTGTAATTTCTACTGCAATTATACACTTGTATGAATAAAATAAAGTTTATTATGGAGAGAGAGTTTATAGAACAAATAATATAACTTTTAACATAAATTAATAAAAATACTAATTAATTAGACCTTTGGGAGTATCATCCTCTTCAGGGTGCTCACATCACTGTTCTTAAGTTCCTTCTGAAACAGGAAACTCAATCTCCTTTGATCAATTACCTATGGCATAGGATCATTTGGGAGTCATCATCGCAAAGATTGTATCAAATTGAAATATAATGATACTACTCAAGATCATCAAATGATTTAATGATACTACATTGGATTAATGGAGCAATAGAAAATTATTACATTTTAAATTGCTTAGGTGAAACAGAAATATGTTGTCACTATAATTAAGAAAATAGACATTCGTACTTACGAAAAAATTTTAGGTGCATCTAGTTCATTACGTCAAATTGACTAATCAAATATATTAAGCAATAACAACTCATGAAATGAATATAGTAAATAACTACCTAAATCATAGAATGTGTATTATAATTAACACATCACATCATTAATTAGTACATAATCTTAGACCTTACCATAAACATATCAAAAGAACTGAAAAATTGTACTTATTCTGGAAATGGTAATGGAAGTTTGTTAACTAACTTTAGAAATTAATTGAATCAATCCAGGCAGCTGCCTAAGTCGGTTAATCTTTAGATAAGACATGTTCTTGTTCTGCTTTTGCAAAATATAAGTAAATTAAGCAGTCATATACACCAATTATTTCAAGAAATTCCATTTATTATAGTGTTAATGGTTAGCAAATGTAGAACATTACTTGCAAGTTACTAATAATCAAGAAATACTAAATTAATAACACGTATAAAGAAAAATTAAAGAAATAACCCGTTGTGTGAAATTATAAAAGTCTACGGTATTCTTTCTATGAAAAGGCAGTGGTCTCAAGTCGGGAGGAATACAGTCAAAATCGAAACCTTATTTAAAAAAAATAAATTTTTAAAATAAATTTTTTATCACTTGAATCAGGTAATCTCTTTAGTATATAGATCAGTATATAGATAATTTGATCGAACATTTTAATCATATTAAGTGTCAAGTTGCAAAACTCAGAATTTGTCATGCCATTAAAGAATTTATTTTTATTATATAAATTCATTAAATTTTAAAGAATTAATAATATAACAGAAAAACAAAACAAAGGCTGATTAGCTGAGCAACAAACTAATTAAACAGTTTGCCTTCAGTTAAATATAAAAGAAAAAAAATTAATAATAAGGACATAACAAATAATCAAAAATAAAAATATATAAAAACAAAAGTGCTCACACGTGTGGGGAAAGAAGAGACAGGCACGTGCGAAGCAGTGGTTGTTGTGGTGGTGGTGGTGGTGGTGGAAGAGGAAGAGGAATTAACAGCAGCAGAAAGGACAGAATTAGGAAAAGAGAAAAGGTGGTTGATGGAAGAAGATGGTCTCCTTTGTCTAGGCATCCTTTTCTTCCTTACAACACCAAAACCCACAACATTCTCAACACCAACAACCTTCTCATTACGGGTTGACCCGTATCCTTCACGATCCGACCCACCATCATTAGTACTAGTTCTACTTACCTGCTTGTCCCCCTTCACAGTAACACTATCTCCACCTGCCATCCTAGTAGACGCCTCGGGTTTCTCATGACCCGCCTCTTGTTCCATCATCATTAGCCTCTGCTCTTATTATACCCACTGCCTTTTTTTTTTCTTAGAGAGAGAGAGATACAAAAGATAAAGACTCACTACTTACACTCTCTCTCTCTATATTTCAGTGAGAAAGACAGCGAGTCTTTCTCTTTCTCTGGTCTGCTCAGATTTAAACACTACCGTTGAACGACGCTCGGCAATCAAGAAATGGGGTTAAAAGAGAAAGCTGAAAGAAAGAGAAAGAGAAGGAGAAAGAGAAAATGGGTCTGGACTGGCCGTGTGGGCGTGTGGGTGGGTTTTTGTTGCGTAGGGTTAAAGTCTATTTTTAGCAAGGAGATTTAGTGATTAAGTTTTTGTGACATTTGTGGTTCTCTTATTCATTTTTGTTTCTTTGATATATGTTTGTTTTCATTTAAATAATCACATACTAATTACAAAGCTGAATATATGCATCTCTAATGATCATTACAAAATGAAAAAGAAATAATGTAAAATGTGGAAAGAGATGGTTGGGTTAGGGTTAGATGAGAGGATCAAAGTTTAGAGATTGTTGGTGAAAAGAGAGAGAGAAAGTAGTTAACTAGGGTTTGAATGTAGAGTTAAAAATAATATAGAGAAAGGTGAAGAAAGAAAAATGGAGGGTTGTTAGTGAATGGCCAAGAGAAAAGTGACGAATGGAGGGTGAAGAGAAAACAGGTGTTCAAAAAGTTCTGTTCCTGTCTACACATATCAATGGCGTTTTGGGCCTTACTGGACTCTCCGTCTTTCCATGTGAACTAAACTACTCTATGAGAATGGTTTTTGAATTTCAAACTAGCAGGAAACTAAAACCGCTTATATATATATATATATAGTCGCAGATTTACATATATGGTGAGAACGACCATACCTTTTCACTAAATTTTTTAATATTATATGTTTTATATGACATAAATCTTATTTTAATTATTAATTAAATCTATTATTTTAAAAAAAATTTAACATTATATATTTTATATAATATATACATTATTTTTTATGAATACAATTGTTCGAATTTTTTGTCTCATATTTCGGTTTATATTTTTTTTACATGTCATATAATTTATGAGAAAATATTAATTATTAAAAATTTAAAAAAAAATATTATGTCGGAGAAATATATAATAGAAAATGAAACAGAAAATTATAAAAAATTTATATTTTAAATATAAATCATATTTTAATTATTAACTAAATTCATTAATATATATATTTAGTGACATATATGCAATGTCCCTGCACTTCATATATATTTATATACATATTAAAATCATAACATGCATATTAAATTTATATATTAAAAATTTATTAGATAGGATGAGTTATTAGTGTGTATGTATTTATGATTGGAATAATTTTTTTATATATATTTGAAAATTCTTTCTCAAATATTTATTGATAGTTGAAGTCAACTCCATCATTAATTATAAATTCAAAAATTACCTCTTAAACTATTAATTTTGAAAATAAAACTTTAATTAATAATAAGAAAAATAAAAATCTCTTGGCAATTAGAATGATTCTTAGATATGAAGTGAACTACTAAAAAGGGTCATGAATGTTTAGCATTTTTTTTTTAAATTCTAAGTTATTTATTTATTGTCATCAATTGATGATATAAACTTTTAAGGTTTTATTAATTTTAGTTTGATTATATTCTGACAATATTAGTGACTGAAAATATTATTTATTAAATAAAAGATATTTTTTATTCTTTTTAAACACAATGGACGAACGTATTTTTAATTTAAATAATTATAATTAAATTTTATTTCTTCAAACCATTAAAATTATGATGAGTTAGATATTTAATAAAATAATTAAAAGAAAAATTGGTAAAATTTATTTATTTAGTTTAACTATTATTATTATTATTATTATTTTTCTTAGTATTGTAAGTCCTGTTTCTTGTATGAGCAGCAAAATTTAGATTCCAAGGCTGGAAAGGAAGCCACGTGCTCCTCATGCAAATGTTGGTATGAGACTATGAGGTAATACATTAGAGAAGATCAACTCCTATGTCCTATAGAGCAAAATTATTTAGTCCTTGTTTGGATTAAAAGAATTTAAATAAAAAATTTTATAAAATTCATGAATTATATTAAAAATTCATGGTTTAATTAAAAAAATAATAACTAAAATTTATGAAATTTATGAATTTCATCATTAATTTAAATTTTTTATTTTTTAAAGTTTTTAATTTCTTTCTTAACAAAATCTACCTTTTATTTACTTGAGGGAATTTATTATTTTTTTTAATATTTTAAAACTACCCTATACCATATCATATTGATTGATATTCTAATTATTTTCAATTTGGAATAATTTTTAAAAGAAATTATAAAACTCAAATAATTACTTGCATTACTTCTCAAATTATTTTCATAAAATCTCATCCTTTATAGATTTTTCAAATTTTTTATAGTCAATGAAACTTGCCAAACAAAATTACTCCAACTAACATCAATTATTTCCATTTGAAAAGTATTGGACAAAAAATTTGGAATTAATCTAAAAAAATTATTTTCACCAATGTTAAAAAATTCAAGATTTAGTAGAGAAAGACTAATATTTTGTGGCAAAACCATTAAATTAATTATGAGCAATTTAAACTTTAATTAAAAATAAAATATTAAAATTAAATAAAAAAATACTACTAAATCGTTGATTAACTCTAATAGCGAAAGTAATTAATCTTGTTAAACTTCTCATATTTTTATAAATTTAATTAGGAGGTATATAAAAAATAAAGAGTAAATTAGTAATTTATTTTAAAAATTTGTGAAATTTGATTATTTAACCAAACATTAATATATGAGAATGTAAACAATAAATTCAAAAATTTTATTTCAATACTAAACGATATAATTTATTAATTCCATTAATTTTATATTTCACAATTTTTAATTCCATTAATTTAAATAAATCTAATAAATTTTAAATATTTTCAATTTAAACATAACTTTAATATTTTCAATCATATTAATCAATTATGCATATCTATCAAATTCTCATTCAAGCTTCCAATCCAACTTTTGTTATTCAACCAAATAAAGGGATCATATCCCCTCATTCAAACTTTTCCTTTTATTTTGCAATCATTCACTTTATTTGAATTTGGTACCGATTGAACATGAAATATTCATATTTAAACGAAGTTAAAATTTTGAAATTTATTTTAGGGTTAATTATTATTTTCTCTATGAAAAATAATTTAATATACTAATTTTTTTTTTAATTTTTTAAAAATACACTAATTTTTTTAAGACAAATGTTATAATATATTACTAGATCATTTTACTTAAATTTCGTCATTTTACAGCTAGTAATAAGCAAAAAGATTAAAATGCCCCTATAATTTAGAAAGTGCAAATTCAATGACCCATTCTTTTTTTTTTTTCTCAATTACACTATAACTTTTCTAATTTTGGGTTAATTAAATCTCTAAATTATTATTTTTATGTTAATTAAGTCTAATAATTAAGATTTTTCTTAATTTTAAAATCTAAAAATTTTCAGTTTGCTTTTCGTAGGAACACTTTGTGGTTTGATCAATTAGTAAATTTGGTGGTTTAATTAATTTCTGGTCACAATAATCTTATAATCTCATAATTTTAGAAATGATATAATATATCACATTAACAAAATCTCATTGATGTTTTACAAATAGGTCTCATGGATCAATCTCTTCCTTTTTTTTTTTTTTTGTTTTAATATTTGAAAAAGAGAATCGATTTATTGTCTAAAAATATATACTTATTATTATACTATATCTCGATGTGTCAGTCTCTTCCTCTTCGTAGAAATGAAAATTAGAAAATTTTATTTAAAGGATTAAAATTAATAAAAAGAAAAAAAAGCTAAATTTTTCAATAATTTTTGTTAATTTCAAATAATAATAACTAATTATATTTTTTTATAATATATTTTTATTTAAATAAATTTTTATTAATCTTTCATATTTATAATTTTTTTTATAAGATTAGTATTTATAATTTTAATATTTAAAATAATTTATAAAAAATAATTTAAAATAAAATTAATTATATAAAAATAATATATATGTTTTCAAAGTGTATTGGGAATATCAAGACAACTGCTTGTCCCTGGTTATCCGACTAATGTTTATGTAATAATTCAAAATAGAGAATTTTTCCGTTATATTTACAGCTCATCCAACAGCCAAAAATGATAACACTCCGCTGTAAGACTGTAACTGTTCTTTTTATTTCAATTTAAACGGGGCTAATTTTGTTGAAGAGATAAATTGCTAGATGTATGTGTGTTTTTTTTTTTTAAAATAAATATAAATAGTAACAAAAATTGTAACAATGGCAATCTATTATAAAATATTTAATATTTCAATGATTAAAGCTATTTTTTTTAAATAAAATCATTCGATATTTAACAGTTATTGAATCCAATTAATCAGAGTTTGAGGTGGATAAAATTTATAAAAAATAAAATTTTCATAATAAGTAATTAAAATTAAAAGTTAAATTATAAAATAATTAATAAAATTATTTTTATTTTATGTACAAATAAATATTTAGTATTATTTTTATTTTATTTTTGATTTTATTACACATAAATATAGCTGAATAAATATTTAGTATTATTTTTATTTTATTTTTGATTTTATTACACATAAATATACCTACACAAGCTCAAAAATTGTACTGTCAAAAAAATTCATATATATAAATAAATATTATACTTTTTTTTTTTTAGAATAATATTATACTATATTACATATAGATGCACATAAAATTTATATTCATTTAAAAAAAAGAAAAAAGAAAATAATAACAATATTAGAGTAAAAGAGATGATGACAACAAGTCAACAAAAAATAAATAATAAATAAATATCAAAAATAAATAAATAAAAAATAAAAAAAAAATACTATCGTCATGTTTGGAATTCCTCCCCTGACCATCCCTGGACGATAACCTACAAAGCAAAGGAAGTAAAATGAAGATCTGAACTGGAAAGCATAAAAATATGGAATAGAGATTATTGTGTCAAAAATATATTAGTTTTTGTTGTGTAGAATTTAAAAAAATTTTGTAAAATTTTTTTAAAATTATAATATTGTAGTATTTGTTATAACAAATTCAATGTCATATCTTTTGTATAAAACAAAAGTTAAATGGATTAAACAAATGTAATATAAATGTATTAAATTTATATCGTTAAAATCTAATAGTTTAAATTTAATATACTTCTAATATATATTTTTAGATCCATTTGATTTTTATTTCGTACAAAAAATATGTAACTAGATTCGTTACAATAAATATTACTCTTAAAAAATAAGTGAATATTTGCTAGGGATGATAATTTTATCTCGACCCGCGGATATTCAGTCCGAATGAATCGAGTAATATCCGTCCAAAATAGTAAATGAGACCAGGTAAATTTTTTATTTTGTATCAGTGTCGGATTCGAATCGGGTTTGAATAATGATAATATCCATCCCGAACTCGTCCTGACTATATATAATATATATTTTACTTTTAATATTTTATTTATATATAATTTATATATAATTTTTTAATTTATAGTTATTTTTTTGAGATAATTAATATAAGATTTCTATATTTTATTATATTATATTAAATAGTCATTTCACTTTTAAAATTATATTAAATAGCCCATCTATTTTGATTCTATTATATTACAAAGCCTTTTTATCTATTTTTCATTCATTTTCCGTTAATCAATGATACAAAAATAAAGTTTTAATTAAAATATTTTATTAATTACTCAAAATATCCTTTTCCTTTCGTATTCTACCTCATTCATTAACACTTCTTTCGCTTTCTTCCTTTTCAACTTCCTTGTTCCCATTCACTATTTTCCACTCAAAATATGAGAATTTACTTAAAATGAATATATTTCTTTCAATTGACGGTCTGATTAAAGTGTTCAATTCAAAGAAATAAAATCAACCAGTCATAATATCCAAAAGAGCCAACCACTAGAGCTATTGCCAGCAAGACGCAGCAATTTGATGTTTTTAAACTTCTGCATACCAAACCAATGAATGAAAATGTTTTCAAAAGTAAAACTTTGGTCAAGTAATTGCAAAATTCTTTGGATTTATAGAGCTTTTTTTTTTTTTTTTTTAACTTCTTCCTTTTTCTTAGTAAACCCACTGCAAATTCCTTGCAATTGAGAGATTTTGAGTCAATATTTTGAATGGTTCTTTGACACCTTGACTGTTCCTATTTTCCATGGAAAAGGGGTAGTCTTTTAAAATGTCAAGAAAGTGGGATACCCATAAAAATTAATGGACCCAAAACAAAACTGTACGATAATTAAGACCATAAACCAGTAAACTAAATTAAATTATCCGATTTAACTCTAATAAAAATTGAATCAATCACAAAAAGATTGATTGTAAGGAGCAAATACAAAAGGATTTCTTGGCTGATTAGAAATTAAAGTTTCTAAATTCTAATGCTCGTCAAAACCAAAGCTTTGGTTTCAAAGTGACAGCAAAAGGGAAAAAAAAAAAAAAGGTAGAGTGAGGACTTACAGTGCAGAGAGAGGCAAAATCGAGATTAGTTGCTAATTTTTTAGGAAAAGACATTAATTAAGAGTCAAAAACGAAAATCCCATTGTTAATGACAACGTAAACTTAACAGAGAATAATGATTGCTTGAACCAGCAGAATCGTAGTTAGTTATTCATTTTTTTTTTTTAATTTCTGGACTGATTTGGGTTTAAGGGATATAGATGTCGTTTTATTTTTTGTGGCTTACGTTGGTAATGGATTTAAGGGATTTGTTTTCGAAAATATGATTTTTTTTTTTTTTAATTTTCCATCTTCTTTGTTTTTTCTTATTAGGGTGAAAGTAAAATTAAAGGAATGACATGAGTGAAAGTTATTATAGACTTTTTATATGGATTGAATGAATTTTTTAATAAAATTTTTTTATTTTTTAACGTAATTAATATATAAAATTTTTTTAATATAATTTTTAAAATATAAAAATTATTTAGTATAACATGATAAAATACATATATTTTAAAGTAATTAATTTTATTTTTTTATGTGAAATATAAATTATATTATATGGATATTTAAAAAAATACATATATATATATATATATTTTTAAAAAATAAAAAATATATAAAAATGAATATCACCTAACCTGACTCGCTCGTCTCATCTCATTATTCGATCCAAAACGAGACGGATGATGGGGTGAGTATTTCTATTTTTAAATAGATCAAGTTCAAATTTTATAAAATTTATCTCAAATTCGATTCATTACCATTTCTAATATTTGCGATGCTATCATATTTTTGAATTCATCAATGCTATCTTACTTCTAAACTCATATGCCTAAATATACAATAAGTAGAATATAAATATGCCACTCATTTATTCTATTCTATTCTGCTTCTAAACTTATATATCTTAATATACAATAAGTACGATATAAATATGTCAAAATCTGTCTCATATTTGATATATGGCCATCCATCCCTACATAGAATTCCTATAACTAAAATTTTTATATTTTTAGTAATATCTATTTTTTTGAATATATAAATTTTGAGTTTACATGAACATAAAAAAAATAAAAATAAAAAATCATATCTTTACTTCAATAAACTAATAGAACTATCTGATTTAATTCATTTTCAATTGCCATGAGATGATCATTTTTGGATAATTCATCTTAGGGTAATCCTTTTGTTGACAGATGCACCTATTACATTTGTAATATATGAAGGATAAGAACCAACTATGTAGCAAATTTTTTTAATACTATTATAAATATTTGATAATGATAAATATCTATCGATATTTGATATTTAATAATATCAGGTATATTTTCACGGTTAATTATTGATTTTAATAGTATATATCTAATGATATTAAATGAATATTTTTTTTTTTTTTGAAATAGAAATAATGTATTATTGCATATCAGAGAGTAAAACCTCCCTCAAAAATATAGGGGGAACACTATCCCAATAGTTGAGTTATCACACAGAATCTGCAACCCTAGCTAAGACATGAACCACATGATTCGTAGATCTCCTTACAAAAGTAATATGTAAATTCTGAAAACTCTTCCTAAGTTCAACACAATCTTCTATAATCAACCCAAATACTGACTCCATTTTTTAAGAATCATTTACTGCTTGAACAACCACCTAGGCATCCGATTCCAAAATGACATTGTCCAAGTTTAGTCCTTTTAACCAACTCAAGGCCTCCCTCATACAAAGAGCCTCTGCCACTTTTGGTTCTTGCAATCCAAACCAATATCCTGTAGTGGCCCCTATAAGCTTTCCTTTATAGTTTCGAAGAACAAAACTGAACCCTATTTTATTGGAGCTATCAAACAATGCAGCATATATGTTAGATTTGATCCAACCCTCCTCTGGCTTTCTCCAGCAGCGCATATCACAAGAAGACGAACTTGTATGGGAGGTAATCTGCTGTCCATAAGTCTCTGCATCCTTCCATTGTTTCAAACATGAGTTTGCCAAATTCAAAATTTCAGAAACTGTATGGAATTTATTATTCCAAACTACTGAATTCTTGTTATACCACAAGCTCCAACAAAGCATCACAATCTTTTCACAAGACTCGAGTGAAAAAATTCTAAAAATCATCTTCAACCAGTCTATGAAATTTTAGGCATTATCTCGCACATACCCTATGTCTGAGGCTCTCCAACATTCTTTGGCCAACATACAGTCTAAAAAGACATGCATAGGATTCTCTATTTCCAAATTGCAGACTGGACAGTAGGGCTCCATTTGAATACCTTGTGACAATAGTTTATCCTTTGTTGGTAAACAATTCACAGCTGCCCTCCATATCAGATTTTTGGATTTCATAGGGGTCTTCAGCCTCCATATCTTTTGCCATACCTTGTCATCATTCTGCAACTGGATACCATTCTTCCAACCCTCTAATAACTTGTAGCCCGATTTTACTGAATAAGAACCTTTAGGATCATTGCTCCAATACCAACGATCTTCAATGTTCCTTATACTCAAAGGAATCCCACGTATCAAACTAGCTTCCCTTTCATCAAATAAAGTATCAATCAGCTCATTATCCCATTTAAGCTCACCAGGAATCATAAGATTTGAAACCCTCATATTCTCAAAACCATCAGGAACAGATGCAATAACTAGAGGTTGTGATGCACAAAGCAGCCACAGATCTCTCCATACCTCTATAGATTCTCCATTACCAACCCTCCTACATCCTGATTTTACAAGCTGTTGGGCTGCAATTACACTCCTCCAAATATAACTCGGATTGTGTTTGATCGATGCTTCATGGAAAGAAGTTCTAGGAAAGTATCTTACCTTGTACAGCCTAGACATTAAGCTGTTTGGATCAGTTATTAGTCTCCAACCTAACTTTCCTAATAGAGCAATATTAAACTCATGAATATTATGAAATCCCAATCCTCCATTATTCCTAAGAGCATATAATCGATCCCATTTCATCCAATTGATACCTCTTTCCCCATGCTTCTTCGAATCCCACCAAAAAGAGTTCATCATCTTCTCTAACTCACTACACAACTCTAAAGGAAACAAGAACACGTTCATTACATAGTTCGACAATGGTTGTGCAATTGTTTTCAAACGTACCTTATTGCCTGTACGAGACAACCACCTGCGGTTCCATCCTTGCAGCCTCTTCCACAGCTTTTCCTTAACAAAACAAAAAATCTCCTTTTTCCTCCTTCCAATCATAGATGGAAGCCCTAAATATATCTCCTTATAGTCACCTAACCCCACCTGCAACATACTACTGACCTTTTCCTTCATTATATTTGAGACATTGGCACTAAAAGAGATCGATGACTATTTAAAATTAATAACATGTCCCGAAGCTTCTTCATACACCTTCAAAACTTCTGCAATCTTCTCACTCTCCCTCACATTGACTCTGAAAAAGAAATAATTATCATCTGCAAAAAATAGATGAGTAACTGAGGGAGTCCCGCAAGCAACTCTACACCCATGAATCAAACCTTGTCTCTCCACTTTATTAATTAGGCCTGAAAATCCTTCTGCACATAGGAGAAATGAATATGGAGACAATGGATCTCCTTGGTGAAGCCCCCTTTGAGGAATATTTGGTCAATGAGCTTGTTCCAATGAAGAATGTTATATTGCACAGTAGAAACACACATAATCATCAAATCCACCCACCTCCTATCGAAACCCATTCTAAGCATCATGTCCTCTAAGAATCTCCATTCAATACAATCATAGGCTTTAGACATGTCAACCTTTAGCGTTGCAATGCCTTCCTTGTCTTGTCTTTCCTTTTGAGGAAATGCATTATCTCAAAGCCAACCATAATGTTGTCAGTAATCAACCTTCCAGCTACAAATGTACTTTAAGTTTCTGAAATGAGACAAGGGAGTACTTTTTTCAGCCTATTAGCCAATACCTTAGCTACTATCTCATGAAGAACATTGCATAAGGAAATAGGCCTTAGGTCACCTACAACTTTTGTATTGCTCTTTTTCGGAATAAGGACAATAGTTGTATTATTCAAACTAGTAGGCATACGACAACTATTCAACATGTCGAGACAAGCTATTGTAACATCCTTCCCAACCAGCCTCAAAAAATGTTGATAGAATGCAGGGTTTATACCGTCTAACCCAAGGTTGTCCGGGTGCATTTGAAATACCACTTCCTTCACCTCCTGGGCAGTAAAAGGAGACATCAACTCCTCATTCTGTTCTACCAACATAAATTTATCAGCCCCATCCAGTACCTTCTCTGTTTGCCCTACTGAAGAAGTGAACAACTCTCTGAAATAATCCAACAAAACCCCCTCAAGACCATTATTCCATTCTCTCTAAATATCTCTATTATCCTTCAATCTACTAATAAAATTCTTTTTACGCCTAGTAGACGCCATAACATGGAAATACTTCGAATTAGAGTCCCCTTATTTAAGCCACAATATGCTTCATGGTACTGTTGTTTAGCTTTCTGAAATTCCAGAATTGAGGAGGCATCTCGTCGATTTTGAAGGGCTGCCATTTTGCTTTTGCATCTCCTTATTTTCTGTCGAAAATTACTAGTCAGTCTTCCCCCCATTTCTATAAAGCCTCCCCACACAGCTCAATCTTCTTCTGAATCGGCATTCCTGTCCCACTATTCCAGCATTCCTCAACCACCTTACTACAATTAGAATAAGGAGCATTTACTTACAGAAATGGTTTCATGTCTAATCTTGTTCTTAGACCATGGTGGACTGTTATGATGGGTACCATGATGAGCTTGTTGACTTGAGTGGCCCATTTGGCTTTCCTAACTTGATTGCTCCATGTGGCTTCTTAACATAAATACACTAGCTTCATAATGTTAGTTTAAATATTTCAGAGCTTCTTCTCTGATGTTCTGCAAATAATTATGCAATATTGTCTTGCTCACCCCGGTAGAATTTTTGGCTTTCTTTAAAGCGGTCGTAGATCTTTCAGCATCTGTGTGTGGTCTTTTGTTAAGAGTTTGAAACCTTTTTTTGCTCATGAACTAACTCATTATTTGGTTGCAGTCCACAACAACTTTCTCTTTAGTATTTTGTCCTTTCTTCTATTGCTTACTCATAACATGAGTAGTTGATGTTTTTTCCTACCAACATTGAATACAATGAAAATCATTAATGACATACACACTACAAGAAATCAGAAACAAAAAAATAAAGTAAGATCATATTACCTTTGCAATTATTGGCTTCTTAGGGCAGATGATTTTATTATGGCCCTTTAACTTGCATATACTGCAAGTCATTTGTCTTCCCACTCTACTAAGTTTACTAACTTTTTTAATTTCTTATTTATCTTTTCTTCTATTCTTTTGGGGTCTTCCAGGCATTCGTTTTGCTGGTAGAGGCTTGATGGCTTCATTTTCAGTTTGTGTCCAAAATATTCTACCCCTAACAGGCTTCATGATAAATTCATATGCCTTCAAGTATATTTCCTTTTTGTACCATAGGACAATCCATTTGTCTACCTCATCATCTTCTGAATAGATTGCACATATAGCATGTGGACAAAGGACACCAGTTAAGTCCCACTCTCTGCATGTATAACTCCATTTGCCTAAATCCACACAATGTCTGTTTGTAACATTGTACACATTTGCCACCTCATAGCCCTGATCTCCATTGCAATCAACAAACCAATCAAAAGCTAGCTCTATGTTCTTATCAACCTTGGTAGTAATTCTTGGTGTAACTTCTAATATCCAAGTTGTTGCAAACCTCCTTTTTGTTGCAATCCTCTTCATCACTTGTACTCTTATCTCTTCCAACATAGTTATTATTGATTTGCACCTGACATACAAAATCAAACAATTAACAGTGTAATGTAACATGATCAATATAGTATTGAAATATTAAATGGAGAGTTAAGGTAATGAAAAATTTATCTTACATCTAAGATCCAACCATTGAAGGTTTCAGAAAGATTGTTGTCCACAATATCACATTTAATAGCTGGATTGAAGAATGCTTTTGTCCATTGTGGTAGAGGATATTGAAGCACATCATCCACTATTCCTTGACCCAGCTCTTCAAGATTCTTTAAATTGTCTTTTAACTGTTGTATAAAGGTTGACTTAGCACAACTCCAAAAGGCTTGTTTTCTTTAATCTCCTCTTTATTTTTTAGCCCAGTTTGCATAGATGTGCCTTGCACACATCCTAAGCTCCACAGATGTTAGATGTTTGATGATGGCACTCTCTAACCCTTGTGACAATAAATTAACAAATCAGTGGCATATTGTAATAAGTAACTAATTCAAAATACATATCAGTAATATGACTATTACATTTTGCATGTCTGAAATTATTGTGTAAACTTCACCATCTCTTAGGGATAGATCATGCTTCAAGCATTTTAAAAATTAACTCCAATTCTTTTTGTTCTCCACTTGCACAACCCCATGCCAATGGGAACATCTGATTGTTTCCATCTCTCCCCACATTACATAACAACTGTCCCTTACATATTCCTTTCAAGAAACAACAATCTAACTCAATAATGGGCCTACAACCTGACATCTATCCTCTCTTGACAGCATCAAAATAAACATAGAATCTCATAAATGAATTTTCCTCATTCTCATTATCCTTAGAGCACACTACAACACAAGTTGTGTCTGGATTGCCTTTTTTAATTTCCTCAACATTATTATGCAATAATGCATATTCAGTTATGTAATCACCTATGATTTCTTTGAAAACTCTTTTTTTTTTTTTTTTTTTTTTTTGTATTCTAACAAACACTGAGATTCACATGCAATTTTAACTCAGTGTATATTAAATTTTTCAAACCTCTCAGGGTGAACTTTGGTTGTTAAGCAATCCTATTTTTGAACATTTTAGCTAAGAATACACTAGTGGCAAACTTATTCTTGTGAACTCTACGACATTTGTGATGTGGGTGATATGTTTTTACTGTCAATATGTCATCATTAGATTCATTGCTAGCAAAAAATACCCAGGGATAATTTTTTGCACATTTAACTATCATCTTTTTTTTTTTCATTTTTTACATAGCGAATACCTAACCCCTTTAAAACAAAATAAATAGCTATGACATCCCTGCATTGATCAACATTAAGGAACACCATACCTAGACAAAATACAGGTATCCTAGCATTAACACCAAACCTGACCCTACTAGTTTTCCTCCTAAGTGCATCATCTGCATACTCATCATCATACATACTATAATAGCTCCCATAATCTGAGCTATCATAGTATTCAGACTCATTCCCATCCTCAATTGCTCCAAATACAATATCATCCTCTTCAATTTCATCCTCCTCATCAATTTCAACTTCTTCCTCTTCCTCATCCTATTCAACCTCCTCATTTATATTATCCACATTACTTTGATTAGCCCCCCAATTCCCTGACTATGATTCTTAGTATTCAAATTATTCCTGAATTCCTTAACTTTTCTCCTAGCTTCTTCAAGTTTCTCATCATCACTATCAGACAAAATATTAACATCTATCAGTATATTATCAAAACTCTCATGATTCCTTTGATTATCATCTTCATCATCTTCATAACTTCCATCAACACCTAACCCATCACCATCTAACCCATCAACACCTATCCCATCTACACCAATCCCTTCAACCGCTATCCCTTCAACCCTATACCATTAAAACTTGTAATCTCTTTACCTTTTCCACCAAAATCACTAATATATGCCCCTCCTAACATAGACAAAGTACTACTGCCTACCCCTGCCCCATCATCACTATTGTTTGCCCCTCTCCTAGGTTCTACTTTCAACAAATGGTTGACTCTGGAAATCAAAAGTCATATTATCAGCAATTAATGAGTTATTGTGGTCCATATAAAAAACTAAATTGTCACCAGATTTAACAATGGAGCAAAATCTAAACAAAGATGCATCATCCTTGACTAACTGATATTTGTCACTCACATCTTTCATATATAGACCACATATCTGTGTATAACTTAGGTCTAATATATATGACATAACATTAGGGTATGACAATAAATTTTTGTCTAAATACTCTTTAACCATACTCAGACTACCCCCAACACAATCCCATTTCTCATTTTTTATAAAAGACCCCTTATGATAAACCAAAAGATCAACAAAAAAAATCATCCATCCTGCATTTCAAAACATACAATAATAAGAACCTAATTTAATACACATTCAATATGCCTTCAAATTTTAAAAAAGTATACAGTTTAATACAATTCATGCATTGCAGTATACTAATAAAACCATAATTTTAATCACGTAACACATGCATAAAAAGCCCTATTATAAAAACCTTAAGTTAACTACCACAAACCCTAATTTTAACACATGCATAAAAAAGCCCTAATTTTTTATAGCTAGACCAAAACTCTATTTTCAAAATTTATAACCCATATGATTATAAGGGACCACATATACCATACACAACACAAAGACAAAGGCAAACATTATAAACAAACATAAACAAAGACACAGACAAAGAGTGGTCCACAAATGAATAAAATACCAAAGACTGAGCTCATACCTTTTTAGAGAATATAATATTCAATGCACTAACCCCAATAGAAAGCAACTACATTTGCAAACAGAAGCAAACCCACAACGGCCACAACCGGACAATCGCGACCCCACAAATAAAAATAAAAACTAAAATAAAGACAATGCCACACTTTTTTTGCTATGCAAACGATTAGATTTAAGTTTGAAAGTGAGATTTATTCTTGATTAGCCAACAAAAAAAGAGACAAAGACAGAGAAATGAGAAGTTTAAGTTATAATAGAAATCGAGGATTATGGTTCTTATTTTGGATTTTGAGGAATTCCCAAATCTCTCAAACAAATGATAACGTTTCCTCAATAAGTTTGAAAATTAAAGCCTCCATTTCCTTTAGATTAAAATGCTATCATTTTAATATAACCATATCAGCATTTCCCAATCAGTAAACGAAGTTCAGTCAACTTTCAAATAGATTTTAACGCGCTTTTAACGCCCGTGTATTGCACCGATGTCAATCCCGTCAAAAAAGGATTTAATGTCACGAAAAATAAAAATTTAAGGAGTCAATGACTTAATAACTAAAAAAATATAAAGTTCAAGAGCATGAGAATGCGATTTGTCAAAAATGAAATGGGACTTCTTATTTGAGACCAACTCCCTTGGAACCTGAACTGCTCGTGGGTTGACCAGCCCATGATAGTTCCAACTTAAAACACTCATGGCCCTTGACTGGTCTGCAACACAGGACCCGCCACTAACACGTTTTTTGCCACCACTGACTCTTCTTGGCCCATGTACTGAGTAGCCCAACATCTTCTTGCCCCATATTTCCTTCCTCCTCTGTACGGCGACGTTTGATCTCATTTATTATTAAATCTCCTCTTAACATATCTGCTGTTAACCCATCTTCATCCGCCATGATTTCATTCCTTTCCTTATCCATCCTGTTTGACTTCATAGCATGAACACTGTCTTTAACAACTCCATAACTCTCTCCCTTACCTTTCTCAGAATTAGACTTTCCTTTTCCATTACCATTGTCCCCCTTCTCCAGAGCTTCTATTGGAGTTACCATATCTACTATCATCTGATCCTCCATTCCATTGCCAATCGTTTTCACCGGATCCGACATCTCCGTCCTCAGCCATCTATCCCCATTCTGTTGCTGTCTATGATTAACAACTCTCATGAAATTACCATATGGTCTAGGAACCTGACCATTTGGATTGTTAAAGAGAACCTCACAAAATTTGTCACTATGACCAAGTTTCCCACACACAAAGCAGAACGTAGGAAGCCTTTCATATTTGAACTCTATCCATGCCCACTCTCCACCAATTTTCTTGATCCTCATCCGCCGTTTTAAAGGTTTTCGAACATCAATTTCTACATGTAGTCTCATTTAATTCTTCCATATTCCGCCGAAATTGTTAGGGTTTAATTGTATAAAAGACCCAACATTAGTTCCCAATATCTCTTCCTACCCTCTCAGACCAAAACCCAACTGGCAATTCATGAACCTGGACCCAAAATCGAACATTAAAAAGAGGCACATTTTTTGGCTGATCTCTCCCTTTTTATTCTTTTCAAAATCAACAACTGGTTATCAAAAGTCCAAGGGCCATTATATAACACTCTGTAAATATCCAGCTCATGGAAGAACTGAAACAAGAACAAAGAGGGGCCTAAATCCTTAATGCACACCCCTTGAACTGGTTTCCATATTGATGCTAACGTCTGTTTCATCACATTCTGGTTAATCGATTTATCCGTTATAAACCGGCCTACAACACTCCAACGCAAATCAATCCCTTGCGAATCCTCAGCCTCCTCTTCAAATTCCAGCCCTCCTACCTCTTCGTCCTCAATGGTGAGACTAGCATATTGTTCTTCAATGCTGCAAGTATTAAGATTCGCCATAGCCAAAGTAGTTGATTAGAATAATAATAATAAAAAAAAAAAAACGAAACCTACCAACAGGCAAGATATTAAATTAATATTGTTAATTTCGATATTAAATTAATATTGTTAATTTCAATATTAATGAAAGTGCAAATGACTCGACTATAAGTTTGCTTTTCTACCGTTGTTTCTTTTCTTCCAAAAATAGCACAAAAACAATTATAACAATCAAATTTTAGTGAGAAAGAAAAGTCAAAACCTTAGTACCACAAAATATTAGGAGGGTGTTTTGATAGGAAGTTAAACGTTATGAGATGCGTTTTAGGAGGAATTTAAGAAATTTTGTGATTTTTGAAATGTTTGGGTAAAGAAAGGAAACTAGATTATTTTTAATATTTAACGTAAATTTTAAAAACTGGGGGAGGAGTTTTATGATTAACACTCGTTTTTAACAAAACTGATTATTTTAACAAAACGCTAGTTTTTATCCAAACACCTCCTAGATATATAGTGTTTAATAACTAAATTTAGTATCTAAAATTAAAATATTTAGCACTTATTTTTTAAAATTTTTTAATAATATATATTTTAATAATTTTAATTAAATTAAAATTACTTTAAAATAATAAATTAAAATTTTATACTTGCACCATTAGATAACACCTAATTCCTTCTCCCTTAAAATTTTGCTCCGTTCATTTGAATCCATCAATATTTGCTAAACTTTAACCAAATGATATTATGCTCAATAGTACTGATCACTAAAATCTTTTTCTTACTCTACTGCAAGATCAAGAATTTGAACTCAATCCAAAATTGCTACTCCCTCCATAAAAAAAAAAATAATAATCTTATTTTATTTTAGACGAAAATTAAGAAATTTAATTATTTTTCAATTTATTATATTAATTTTATTACTTTTTTCCTAAAATATTCTTATAAAAAAAAATACTCCTATTATACATTTTTCAATTTTTTTTTTTATTTTTTAATATTTATAATAATTAAATCATTCACCTTAATTAACTCTCATAATATTAATTATGCATTCAATAAGTCACTAACCAATAAATTTAAAAAACTCTTATATTAAAATACTAAATAAACTATTCTATCAAATTTATAATTTTAACATAAAAAAATAAAAAATATAATTATATATATTATGATATTGATATAAATTAATAAATGATATATTTAATAATTATGTATTAAATTAGCATCTAAAAAAATAAAATAGACTCTCATTTGAGACAAACGAAAAAGAAAAGCAAGACTATTTTTTAGATGAAGGAAATATTCAATAAAACTAAAAATTAAGAGTTATTGATTTCAAGTGTTAAATAATATAAGTAATATAAATTATAAAAATTTTAAAATTTTAATATTTACTTAGTGCAGACAGAATTCAAAATACACTACTAGGGCCTTCTATTAGTAACTCTTAAATATCAACTGCTCTTAAAACTATCAGGCCACTCAGCAACAACATCCACAAAAAGGAAGGAGAAGAGGATAATAATTAAAAATGGAAGAATCTAGTACAGAGAATTTTCAAGATATGTCACAAAGTGATGGAAATTCCCATCAGAAAAATACTATTTCAAACAGAAAGCATAGTAATAGGATACAACTACATATGTACAAATCATCACAAAACAGAACAAAATCAAAGGATAAAGACAAAAAGGTGTACAAGCTGCACCCAGCGGTGGCTCATATCTCGGAAAACTTAGATCCAGTTAAAGCAAGATAAACCCTTGCATTGAAAATACAAGACACATAGTAGGGGTCGTAATACAGGTGGTGACACTAAAGGACGAATACCAATTATTACGAGGCAAAAAAAAATAAAATTATAATGCAATATACTTGGCCCATCTTCAACAATCTTTCTTCCTGTTCTGCTGCTTGCAACAATCGATTAATCAAAGTAAAATATTTCTCTTGCTCAGTCCAACTTCACAATCTTATCATCTTCCTGCTGCTTGTTTGCCTCCGCAGGGAAGTATTTTATGCCCACAAGATCACCGACTTGACTGATAACCTGGAACAAGAAAACCCAAGGAGGTGTTATGATCTAGATATATTGTGGAAGAAATATGCTTCACATGTAATAGAGTTTATTACTATCAGCTCACCATTCGGAGTGACAGCGCTTATCTCAAAGAACCAAATTACTCTCAATTTTTTTGAAAAAAATTGCGGACACAATAGCACATAAGTTAAGCACTGAAACTGAATTTCACATGTCCTAATAGACAACTCACACGTAGAACACTAACAAGCATCTACCCTATTCACAACTTGACAATTCTACGTGTGAGGTGCAAAGGCACGCATGTGCATTCAGCATTATAGATGGCAAATAGGCGGACTGGGTTGGTTTTGAGTCAGTCATTTCGGATTCGGGACAAATTCAGATTCAAATAATTTTGAATTCATATCATTATCAGGTCAAATTATCATCGAATCGGATCATCATTCAGGTCGGGTCATTATCAATCCGAGTCATCTTTTGAGTCGGATAACCAACGGATCGTCATCAGGTCGGGTTGCTAATAAGTTGAATCGTCAAAAGGTCGAGAAATGATTGAGTTTCGATCGTTATCGAATTAGATTATTAATGGGTCATGTTGTCAACTACTCGGGTCACTATTAAGTTTCGGGTCACCATTAGATAAGATCAGATCAATTACCAGGTTTATCGGTTCAAGTTTAGAGTGAATTTATTGCAGTAGATCAGTAGACCTTTTATCAATTATGATAAAATCTGAAATCTGAAATATAAATTTCATATATAACATTCAATTATCAATTATGAAAATTAATTAGGTTACCAATTCACTATCTATTGATCCATGCAAATATTGATTTCAATTTTCAATAGCCATGTTTATTCATCAATTTAAATTAAAATCAATTGGTATATAATTTGTATATCCATTGTCTAATATAATTTCATGATAATGCAAAAAAAGAACACACACATATATACATACATACATACATGCATATATAAGTATTTTATACACACACACACACACATACACACATATAAGTATTTTAAGGATGAAAATATTATTTCCATAATTTTTATGATTTAATAAAAAATATATAAAAAGGTACATGTATATTTATCATAAAAATTCATATTAAATTTTTTGAGAAAATTAAGTAAATAATTTTATAATTTAAATTTTTTTCTCATCTATAATTATATGTAGATTTTAGGTTTTTTTAAACATCAGGTGGTTTCGAATTAGATCATTTTCAATCTGTATCATCTCATATTTCGGTTATTTTGAGTTCGTGTAGCTGTCGGTTATGTCACTATTTGGGTTGGCTTGCCTTTCGGTCAGGTTGAGTCCGAGTTTGGGTCTTTTAGGGTTGATCCAATGTCAGATTCGGATCATTTTCGGATTGAGTTATTGCTGGATTTTCGGTCACTTGGGTGGGTCAGTGAGCGGGTTCAGCGTCTCCACGAGTCAGTTCATTCACAGGTTCGGATTTTTGTCACATCAGTTAATCTTCAGATACAGGTCACTTTCATATCGGATAATTTAAATTTCAGATTATTGACTATTAAAGTCAAATCAGATATGGGTCGGGTTCAATGTTGGGCGAGTCGAATCGAATCTTTGGATTTGGGTTCATTTTGCCATCTATATGCAGTATGACTGAGCATGTGCATGTTCGTGTGCGCGCACATGCATGTGAGAGGGAGGGAGAGAATGTGTGTGTCTTAGATGCACAAGGAAAATAACACTTCCAACTAGCTTTTGTGGAGATGCCATAATCAAGCAGAGCACAGGTTCTCTAAGCACAAATACTAAAATTTAAAAAAAAAAAAGATGTGATTAGATATCGAATTTACTTCCAATGCTTTAATCAGGTCTTCCTTGGTATGAGAAGCTGATATACATATTCGTGCCCTAGCCAACAATAGTGGAGTTGCTGGAAAAGCCACTGTCACGATCGCAACCTGTAACAGTACCAAAGATAGAAAATAAACATTCGCGTAAAAGATCACTGCTTAGAAGCATATCAAGCATAAAGAATCTACACATGCTTACATTCTGCCTGAGGCATTCCCTTGAGAAGGCAGGAATTTTGGCTGGATTGTAAAGCATAATTGGCATTATAGGAGAGTCATTATCTCCAAGAACCTCAAACCCCATTTTTTGTAATTCTGACCTAAAGAAATTGCTATTCTCACGTATTCGTGCAAGCTTCTGGGCACCTACATGAAAACAACAGTGCTTCAAGCCCCAGTTAAATTAAGGAAACGAAATTGACCATTTTAAAATATCCACTCTGCAAAGTTTAAACCAAGTAAAAACATAAGCATCCATCCAAACCTCTATTGGAACCATCCTCCCCAAGAATAACCTTTATGGAAGATATTATTTGTTCTGCAGCTGGCGGTGAGATTGACGTCGCATATAGATGAGCTGGGCAAGTGTACTTCAAATATTGAATAAGCTCCTGCAGAAGATGATGGAACTTTTTCAAGCATTAAATCCAAACAGAGTATTTTCCTGGCAAACCTATATGATGATATTTTCTAGTTAAAACAATTGATAACAGATCTTTATCAATTTTATACATACATTAGGATTACAGATAAAGAGAGAATGTTGCCGTCAGCTTGACAATCTAAAAGAAACAATAGCACAGAAAGTGAACTAAAGGTCAGTCAGGAATGCACAAAGCATGATGCAATTTTCACTCTGGTAATAGTATCAGGCACCATCACGCTATGACTTTCTACATGCTCTATCTTAAAGCATAAATTTTGCCACACTTTTCAGTTCTATTCATCTCAGGAAACAAAAATGAAAACTATGTTTGGTAGGATGTGATAGAATGTAACACAACCAAAAACATAATGAAATATGAAATATAATGTAAAGGAATATGGTCATTCTATCCTATGTTTGTCATTCTATCCTATGATTAAAAGATATAAAATTTAGTGTCAGTGGCAGACTTGGTGGTGGTCGCAGCCAGAAGGTGGTGTTGATAAGGAGTCATGGTAATGGTTGAAGTAAAAGATAAATAATAAAGTAACCGTGATTACATATATTTATATGCAGTGGGCATTACATTAGCTAAAGCGGTGATGTTTACATTATCCAATGGACATTACATTACAATATATTTTCTTTGCGTAACCAAATGGTAATGAGACGTATAATATAATCACAACGACATTACAACTTTGACAATGTTCTACCAAACATAACCATAATTATAGCACCAACAAATAAATAAGTGCATATGATGCCCCATATAAACTTGAGCTAACAAACAGTTGATCCAATTCATGTGACTTAGACATGAAACAAACCTTAGATCCAGCAATATATCCACCACATGACCCGAACGATTTAGTAAAAGTTCCCATCATTATGTCCACATCAGCAGTATCCACTCCTAGGAGCTCACAAACGCCTCTTCCTGTTTTCCCCATTGCTCCAATGCTGTGGGCCTCATCCAAGTACGTATATGCCTGTAACACATTATTAAGATGATGTGAACGAAATGAGAAAAAAAAATTAAGAAATACTATTCCTTATAATTTACTGGGGACATAGTGAAACAAGTAGTGTGAAAAGATCTCTTCTGTAACAAGAGTGGCAAATGATGATTTTGGTTATACATACAAACAATCTGTGCATTAGACAGCAGAGTAGAAGCATTTTGCAGTTCTGTACATGTCTTTTCTTGAGTTTTGATATGGAATTAATCAACGTATCACACTGGAAACATCTTATCAAATCAAGCTACCAAATAAATTATTTGATCTATGAAATAATCATAAGCAGCAAGCAGCACAACAAACCAGGTAACAAGTTCATTACGTATACGGTAAAAACTATTAAGGCTGGATACATTCTGAAGATGTTACGAAAAATGCTTCACATAATAAATAATATAACAGACGGAAACTCAAACTTTAAGGTTGTTCGGAGCAAGCTTACTCCACAAATAAATCTACTAAAAAATAAATTAACACAACTACTAATGCAACACTTAGCTCAATTACACCCACAAGTATTTACCCTCAAAATAACACACTCAAAAAATAACTTCTCACAATATCATCACAAAAGCGCTCTATCCAATTGTGGTACACCAATCAACTACTCTATTTTGACTCCAAGACTAGCCTTTGCATCAATCTCTACAAAATGGCCCAACAACCACATCAGCTAAAAAATGACCATTGACCTCTCTAACCTACAACAAGAAGAATGAAACTCCTTTAATAGCCATGCAAGGTCGATTGCATGAAGTAATCGACTTGCTCACTCCATACAACTCCAATTTAAACTTGGACACTTCTTCATTTATTTTAAAATTAAACACTTCTTCATCATTAAGTAAACTTCATGATTAAGCATTTCTTTTATGGACTGGAACCTAACAGAAGAAATTCCAAAAGAAAAGGTAAAAAATTGCTGAGTCTAATTGACCATCACATGGATCACAAGATGAGATTTAACATAAATATTAAAATGGCCGCGACCATGTAGATACTACCTTATATTTTTTACAGATAGCAATAATCTCAGGAAGCTGGCAAAGCTCCCCTTCCATGCTGTATATCCCCTCCACAATTACAATTATTTTCTTCCAAGGTCTGTGAGTCCTAGGTTGTCCCTCTGCAATTTGTTCTCTCAAGACTTCCTCTAAATGAGATGGTGCTACAAGTAACAAAATAGTTCAGAAACATGAGTTGGAAATACATTTCAGACAGTATTATTTGTATTTAAATGGATCTAGCACCCTGTAAATAAACTATGAAGAATCCATAGAGAAGGAAATTAGATGGAAAGAATGTATGTCCATAAAACAGCAACATAGATGAGCTATTATTTTATGAATGGAATTTGATTAACTTGACAACTCATGTATAACACTTACTATTGTGTTGGAAAACACGAATAGCAGCTCCAGATCCACGTGCACCATTTACAATGGAGTTGTGGTTCAAGGAATCACTAATAATCAAACCACCCTGTAATGGATAAAAACAGACAATCAAAAGTAATAAAGGCCAATGATTTTACAGAGCACTTTAAATAGCAATAATATCCACCTTCCCAATCAGGACTGGAAGGACAGCAGAGTTTGTAACATAGCCCATGCCAAAGACTACAGCTGCCGGTTTTCCAACAAAGTCAGCTACACGCTTCTCCAATTCATTATGCAATGTTGTCGTGCCTGTGAGAGACCTAGTTTAGTGAAAATTTGAGTATAGGAGTACCTAAGCAAAATCACTTACAAAGTTATAAACTCACCCCCATTTGCCCGGCTGCTACAAGTGCTAGGAGCATATTTCTTTAATGACTCAATTACTCGAGGCGTGCAGTACTCATCTGCTGCAGCAAAGCCAAGATAGTTGTACGACCCCAAGTTAAGGCATTTACTAATGTTTGTGGTTCGTCTGTGTCAGGGGCAATCAATTAACAGATTCTCAATCCAATAACTTCACAGACAAAATTAGATTAGAAAGCTCTACAAAGTACAATGCCTTAAACCTCTAATACAAATTGAGAATCTTACTTTAGAGTCTTATTATTGTCATTCGAGTAACGTTCAACTACATCAATCCAAGCATCAGGAGCACTTGCTATTGGTCTTCCAAAACAGTCCTATCAATCAAAACATCACAATTTAGATTCATGTAACTATGCAGAAATCAACCTTATTTGAGCATTTCTAGTGTTGATTTAACAATTATCAAAACTAGAGACAATTGTTCAACTGGGTATTGAACTTTAGTGCAACAGCAAGATTTTATGCTCAAAGAGTAATCCTTTGCTCTAATAAACACAAAAATCAAAACAATTAACATTAAAAAAAAAAAACACTGCAAGTCCATATAAACTTTGTTAATTACTTCAAATAAACATAATTAGATACCTGAATACGAAGATACAAACGACGTATATAGAAATCTTCAAGTCCTAAACAGATAGGAGCATAACCCTGCTTAATAACAAAAATCAAATCATTAAAAAATAAAAATTAAACTGACACCGCCCAGAAGATAATGTTTAAAGTTAGCAATTAAGAACAGACCTGAAGATTGTTAGAGCTACACCAGTCGAAAATTTTGCGAAAGAAGTCTCTGATTTGACCAAAGGCAAACAACAATCCATAGCTAAAGTACGTTGTTAACGCTGTTAAGTACGGAATTGCAATCATTTCTTCCTAATCCAAAACTCTGTACAATATACTTTAATATAATCAATCAATAGAGAGAAGATCTAAAATGGAAAATTTATATATTTATATTTTGAATTTCTGTGGGTAAGGGAATAAGCTGGGTATGTGTGTTTTAGAGTTGGATTTGAAAGGTTGAAAATGCAGACGACCACGAATTCAGGAGTTGGATTTTCTGGTATGGATAGTGGATTTTCGGTTATGGATAGTGGATTCGGATTCGGACGACGAATCTGGAGCTGGATTTGTTAGACTAATTTTTCTTTGGCTTTTTAAATTATTGGAAAAGTCCATAGGTTTAATTAGAAACGACTGGTCGTTTGATAAACCAACAACTTAGCCAAGGACAAATAAAAACCTCCCCTTGCCTCTGCAAAACCCTAAAGTCTGTCATTCTCAAATAAACCCCAAAGAATGGCTGACTCTGTATTGCACAAACAAGAAGATTCAATGCCAGAATCCGAACCGGCATTGCCATCCAAGCGTAAACGCGATCCACTTCCCATTCCTCCTCAAGGCAAAGAAGAAGAAACAGATCAACCCAACAAAACTCAAAAGCTCCAATCTCTCACCCACAACGGCAATTCACCAGTTAACATTTCCGTCGCCAATTCCTCCATTCCCGAAGAGAAAAACATCAGTAAAGCTGATACTGAAGGTAACGACGTCGTAGTAGAAGAAGAAGAAGATGCTGATTATGATAATGATGATGAAGAGGAGGAGGAGAACGGAGAGGTGGCTGTGGTGGATAGGAAAGGTAAGGGGATAATGTTAGAAGAGGAGGAAGACGATGATAGTGGTGATGATGATTCGAGTGATTGTGGAAGTGAATTGGACGGTGATGTTAGTGAATTAGAGGATGATCCTCTGGCTGAAGTTGATTTGGATAACATTTTACCATCGAGGACGCGGCGACGAGCGGCGCAGCCTGGTGTTTATATTGCTAACGACCTTGGTAACAACGATGATGATACCGATGATAGTGATGCCTGATTCAAGGCAGGTTAGTTAAAAAAAAAATTGAGGATAAATTGATTACTGAATTCGGGGTTTACTGATTAGTATAGTGTTTTTTGGTGAGACTATGGCTATTTCATGTGCTAAGATTCAGTGAGGGAAAGTTTATTGGACAAATGTTGTAACTTTGACAATTTATTATCATCGTCTTCTTCTTCTTTCATTTTAGGATCTCCTAATTTGCAGTTAGATTAATATTCTACTATAATTTCTTACTTGAAAGTTGTGGAATTTATCTTAGATCTTGTATCTTCTTTTTCTTTTTGAATTGTATGGCATTGTGTTTATAAACTGTAAGGTTAAATTGGACAAAGCAAGTAAAAATTCTCTGTTTTAAGTCGTAAAAATGGAGCTTCACCTATTTCCATTTCACTCTGCTAACTTCGGTATTGTTTCACTTTGAAAAAAAAAGTTTTCTTGGCCATTGCAGCTCAATAATGTTGTGAAGATAGAATAGTCCTGATCCTCAGCTTTCCAATAACTGACATATGAGAAAAGATACAGTAGCCTTTTTAGCTGCCCTTTATTGGATTATAGTTACCACAAACAATTCCAGTTTCTCTGGTTAGTCAAAGTTGACATATAGGAAAAGATAAGAAAAATAGAAAGACAATCAATCCAATGATTCATCATGTGGAAAATTGAGTAATACATTTCAATGGTCATCCACCCAAGTATTGTTGCACCGTTGACATGCATGTTGAACCATTGTCATGCATTTTGATGCTGAAGGAGTCCAATTCTATTTTGTAGCTTCATATGAAATTGAGTTTCATATCTTTCTTTTTTCCCACTCTAAATTGTGCTTGGGAATGTCCCAAATACAATTTTATTAAATGCAAATATCTGGATAAGAATTCAATTTGCAACTTTTGTAACCCTAGATTATCCTCTAGGAGTATCCTCATAGATGGATGCATGTTGCTTGTGCGGCTAATCAAGTAAAAATATGGCAAATTATGGTGTTGGTTTATCCTTGTAGATGGGTGGTGCAAGAGCCGAGAGAGAGAGATTTTGCCAGTCACCGCTTATAGTCTAGTCTGTTTCTAGAAAGGGTTTAAACTTTGTACAGGGTTGGATGATGTGTTGGTTTATCCATACATAGTTGTCATTACTATTCTTATCAGTATCATCACTGAGTTAGATGATCTGAGAATTGTAGTAATGACAACTTTGTACAGGACTAGAAAGAGTTTAAACTGTTATTAGAACTTTGAGAAGGTTCACCAGAATTTGCTAGGATATGGCAGTCTACTTTTCAGAAGTAAAGTTGATTTACAATATATGTTGCTTTGTGCTATGGTAAATTTACACACAAGTTATCTCTGTTTATTTGCAGCTTCCTTTTGAACAATTAGTATTGACTTTTCTCCATAGATTTAAAATAATGGAAACTAACTAGCCAGTAGGCTGGATATTTAGGGCCCTGGTTCTTTTTGGCATTAGCTACGTCCCATGGTTGGACAGGGCATCTATTAATCTTTAGTTGAATCTTGCATATGTACTTTGGTACCGAGCCAGGACTTGGAAGACTTCTACTCCCTTAATGTGTGGCATAATTTATCTAATTGAATATATAGTTTTATCTTGGAGCCTCCATAGCCACATCATGTACATTCACACACTTGAGGATGTTTGCATCTTGTCTGTTCATGGTTTAATAACTAAACTAGAAGTATTTTCGTCATTCCTTTTCCGTTCTCATCTGTTGTCAGCTTGTCAGGGCAAAGCAAGTCATGTTCCAAGAACCTTAAGAAGAGAAAAAAAGAACCCACTGTACTCTTTGTTGAGATTCCATCTGCATTAGAAGAAAAGTTAAGAATCCATTGGAGGATCTTCTAGCTGGTTGTTTTAATATGTTTTTTTTGCATGTCCGATGTTCCATTTCTTAATAATGTTTGTGAGTGTCAGCTTGATTCTGACGAACCATGAACTCCTAACTTCATACAGATTGGTTTGAGTACAGACCAATCTGGAGTAATAGTTGCGCAAGAGTTTTGGTAGCTATACCAAGCCTAACTCAAGCTAGATTTTATACTTGTGTGGCTTATGTCCATGCACTTCTGCATGCAATATCTGGATTTTTGAATTGAGGGTTGTGCTGGTGTTACCCCTTCAACTTGAATGTATAATGTGTCTGAGTGTGTTGCTGACAAAAAAGACAAGTATTATTCGTGATTTTTCTTAGCATTTTATTGGAATTAGCTTTTGGATGAATCATATGCATTGTCAGGCATGTGTTGATTGCTACTTGCTAGTCAAGTGTTGGTCTTGATTTTCAACTGAAGGGTGCAAATTAGTGCGCGTGGTTCTGCTGGAGTTAGCCACTGGATGGATTATGTTGCAAGCATGTTATTGATAGTTACAAGCTAAGTATTTATCTGGATTTTAAACTTAAGGTTTCAGTGGAGTTAGCCTTGTTGATTCATGTATACTGCATAGGCCTGTCTTTATGATCATGTTGCTTCTGTCCTAACTATCATTTGGTTCTTTGGTAGACTGAATGACCGCCCCCAAAGACATTTCATTTCACTACAAATTAACTGCATTAGGGGGTTAGCTGCCCAAATTTAGTGGAGTTGGATTGGCCTTGTGCTCCTTTCAGAGTTGTCTGCTTATCCACATACCGACACTTCTGCTGCTACCATCTGGAGCAGGGACTGTTTAAAACTGTGGCAAATTGAATAAAATATCTTTTAATCATTAAGGTGATTCTGTTAAATAAAGCCCAACAGAATTTGCTCTTTACACAATGGTGTCACATTTGAAGGAACTTTCTGCGGTCAGTTTATATTGCATGGCTGGATTTTCGGAAGCTTAATTATCTGTTAGAGAACTTAATTATCTCCTTACTACACAAATTTCAATCCGTGTTCTTTGATGGAAATTGAGTTCTTTGTTGTCTGTTCAAATTTTCCATGTCCTTGTTTTTCTTAAAGGTTTAATGGTCTTAACTCTCAAGCCTTAGTATGTGCTTCAAATCTTTCTGTACGTTCTAGTTGATTATTGAGCATCTGTGAAAGTTGTTAGCCAGGACCTTTTATACATGGTCAGGCCTTGCATGGTGCAGTTGCACGTTTTTGGCATGAACAGAGTGCACACAACTGAACTTCTTAATTTAATTTGTTTTCTTGTTATCTTTGGATTTCTTATTGACAGGTATAATTCTGTATTATATGAAGATGCAAGTTGTTATTAGAATATGCGAATGATCTTTCCATTAGTGTTTAGGCCACATATTTGCTGTGTGATTTTGAAGTTACTGCTTTTGCTTCAACCTCTGCTTATATTCTTTTCAGATTTTGCTGCCACTATGAGCATATCTTAGTTGGATAAATATCTTGGAAGGTAAAGAAGTTTCTGAACATTGATTATATAAAACAACTGTTAACATGGCTCTTGCGTTGTTAAATTAACATATTAGACGCCATATGCAAGCAAAGTTATGCAAAGTTATTGTTCATTGAATGGTACTCGGAATAATGTCATAGTCGCAAGTATCAGAATTTAGGCATATGCATCTCGTCATCTGGTATTATGTTTCTGGTTGAGAATGTGTGTTGTCTGCCTGGATATATACTTTATCACATGGTTCAAGCTCTAAATGTTGGAACTTGTATTTCTTTTACAGATATGCTGGGCTTCATGGTAGAACAGTCCTTCAGGAGTCCATACCCAATTACACAACTCAGCCCATTGGTGGAACAAGGGAGCAAGTGAGCCAGCCCACTCATTTTGAGTATCTCCGTCTTCAGTTAATTGTACACGTTCACAACTCTTACCAAAATTAATCTTTTGGACCAGCTGACTTGAGCTTGATAGTCATGTGCATATGGTAGGTTTACTCTCTCTTCTTCTTCTTTTAGAAAAGGTGGGAAATGAAGTGACATGAACGACCATGAATGTCGTCCTTCACTACTAGGGTACCCCACTCTTCATTTTCCTTTGCCTGTTCTTGTATAGGGAGGACTAAGACCTCTTGTCCTTGTTGCTCTTGGATTACTTGCAAAAGTTGATTCTGAGACAACTTTTTGGACCATCTGAACAGATAAAAGGAACATCTTATATTTCATCTCCCTTTCAATGAAGTCCTATCCATTACTCTCACAATCATACATTTGCCATTTATTAAGTACCACCATGCACTACCATGCTTTATGATGCCGCATACATGCCCATTCATTTCATTTTTGCTTCCTAAATTTCCATGGCCATGAATCATACATGTGCATCAAATAATTTACTGCTGTAATTCTCCAATCCCGTCTATATTTTTTTTAGAGATATTGTTTACATCATAATTGTAATAGTAGCAATAATATTATTAATATGTAACTGAATAACTTGATGCACTAATCTTATGTAAATTCACACGTTGATGCACTTCACATGGCAGCAATTCTTGCAAATGATGAGAAAGGGCGCAAATGAAGATGGAAATGATAACGAGTCATGACTTTTTTTGAAAAAAGAAAAAAGAAAAAAGAAAAAAGAATGTATATGATACATATTTATTTAAATTAAATGTTGCTTTCACTTTGAATTATGTTATTCTCCTTGTAATTATATCCAAGTGGGGCTATAATTATATTTGATTTAGCCGACCTTTTATCCTAACCACCCCCCTCTTTGAAATGCAAATTTCAATCCTCTTATTGGACAAAATTTTGTTGTGCTGCCATTAACGTCATTTGCTTATTACGTACTTGTTTAGTTGATTTGTTAACTGCTACCAGCAGCTAGGGGTTGCATCGGTCGGGTTGGTCGGTTTAAAAATTTTTATCAATTCAAATAAATTTTTTCAATTTGAAATTTTTTTAAATTAAATTAAATTATTATTATTGTAAAATTATTGGTTTGATTTAATTTAATTATTTTTGATTTATCAATTTTAAATCAAAGATATTTTTTTTAAACCATTATTATTTTATTATAAATTTAAAAAAATTATAAAAATAATTTACTATATAATACATAATTTATCTATTTCATTAATTAATACATCTAAAATTTATTTTCTTTTTTAAAGAATTAGATTTTTTATTTATTTTTAGTTAATTTTTATAAATGATTATTTTCTTTAAATTTTAAATTAATGATAGGTTAAAAAAAAGTTGAGTGTATATAAAATAAAATAAAATATAATTAATTATAATAATAATAAAAGAGTAATATATATATAATTTTAATTTAATTCGGTTTAAAAAAAAAAAAAAAAAAAAAAAAAAAACTCAAATTACAAATTAAATCGAACTTTTGATTTATTTATTTTTCAAATTAAAATTAATCTAAATAATTATAAAATTATCAATTTTATTTTAATTTAATTTAATTAATTTAATTTGATTTAATTGGTTTGATTTATACTCTATCAGTCTTGTGCCTGACAAAATTTCCCACCTTATGTTACTATTTTTCATTTTTTTACTTTAAATCCTTTATCAGAAGTGGCTCTTTAATACTCTATTTTGCTGTCTCAGATGTTTTATTTATTTAGTTTACAATTAAAAGAATCCATGGAATCTTAAAGATTTGTTATTTTGTCCCAAACCCAAGCTTTGATGTTGGTGTAATATAATTAAATAATTGATAATGATAAATTTTTATACGGACTTAGCGCCATGTGAGCACATAAGCTAATAATAATGCGTTAGATCATGAAGTAATTGTGAATATGTATAATTTATATTTAGTATTGTAATATTGTTCATATTGAAAGGTATAAATGTAAATAGCTAGTAGCTGTACAATATAATAAAAATATTGTTCTGGTCGTTCATAGAGTGAAATATACAAGATATACAGAATACAAAACCCAATTCATTTTCTCTCTTTCTTTCGATAGAGTCTAGGGTTTGTATGAATCTTGTGTGAATATTACAGATTTCTTCATGGTATCAGAGCATCGATCCTAAGTGATTGGTGTTTCAATTAAAGTTTATGTTGATTTTACCCTTAGGTTCGGACTTCGATCGAATCTACGTTCTGAGTTTTTTTTCCCTGAAATCCCTACTTTTCTGTTCCATAAAATTAGAACTGATCAAGTTGTTTTGATCGGTTTTTGTTCCCTTTCTTCTTCCTATAAGCACCGTACTGCTTGCGATTTAGAAAACCTAAAATTCTTGAAACCCTAGTTTTTTTTTCTTTGTGATTCAAAAGTTTCCTATTGATTACAATGGCGGGAGTATCAAATGATCTAGAAGTTGAGGTAAGCGTTTCACGACAAATGAGTACTCAGGATGCCAGAACAAGGTTACAAAATCCTAGTGATCCTCTACTACTACAGAATTCGGATCATCCAGGTATGGTGCTCGTCACCAGTCCTTTGACTGTAATACCCTATAAATGAATAACAGGTTTAGTGAATAAAATTCTCAGTATATAGATTAAAATCATCAAAATAATCAATAATAATTTTAGAAAACCAGTTAGAGCGAAAACGGGAAAAATTTTCG
>CANXYC011238001.1:0-11651 GCA_948193065.1 Aleurites moluccanus | reverse complement strand
ATTGGTGTTCTTGAAATTTCCTTGATTTTCTATGGTTTAATTTGATGGATAATGATTTGTATGGTGTTTGTTTCAAGTTTCCAACAATTTCTCTTCACAAAATCAAAGAAAAATCAATTGGAAATTTGAAATGGAAGTCACGGATGAAGAAGAGAAAAATGGGCAAAAATTTTCCTAAGGCATGCTTATATAATAAGACAAAAATGGCAAGTTTCACTTTTGGTCCTCCAATTTTCCTTAATTTGCTTTTGATATATTTTATCTCGGTAATTTATTCTGACAATTCCATCGGGAATTGGAATTCAAAGTGAATGTTTAAATATCTTATTTTTATTAATACTAATTAATAAAAATAGTTTCAGAGCTATTTTAAAACTCAGACTATCGAAATTCCACTATACCCCCAAAGTTCCCTTTATTTATGGTTTTGCCATCGCTTACTTTATCATTGTTCTTAAATATTTTTCTCATCTTTATTTTTACTATATTTACACATGAATATACATTATCACTTACCCTCTTGGAAAAATCAGAAATTCATTTGTCGACCGTACTACTATTTTTGCGGCAACGATATCGGTACCGATAATTTTCGAAAAAATTTCTCATTTTTGCTCTAACTGAGTTTCCAAAATTATCAATAGTCATTTCGATAATTTTAATCCACATAATGAGAACTTATTTCAAAAAAACATGATATGCATATATAGGGTATTACATTCTACCCTCCTTCAAAAAAATTCGTCCTTGAATTTAAATACACACATACATATATACATACATCTATATACATCAATGATCAAACAGGAAGGGATATTTGTCCCTCATGCCCTGCTCGCTTTCCCACGTGCACTCTTCCATCAGCTGATTCCTCCATAGCACTTTAACCATTGGGATTTCTTTGTTCCTCAATTGCCTTACTTGTCTATCTACATTTTCCATTGGTTGCTCCTCAAATGACAAGTCTTCATTAACCCCAATGTCCTGCACCTCTAATACATGTGATGGATCAGACACATATTTCCTCAGCATGAAAATATGGAACACTGGATGAACATGGCTCAAATTAGGTGGAAGAGCCAATTTGTAAGCCACATTGCCAATCCTATCAAGTATCTCAAATGGGCCTACAAATCTTAGTGACAACTTCCCTTTCTTCCCAAATCTCATAACACCCCTCATCAGTGAGATCTTAAGAAAGACATGGTCACCAACCAATGCACATCCTTTCACTTCGGATCAGCATAACTCTTCTGTCTACTGAAAGCAGTCTTTATCTGATCTCTAATGATAGGAACCTTTTCCATCGTTTCCTTTATCAACTCTGGTCCCTCTATCCGTTTCTCTCCTGGTTCCACCCAACACACTGGAGATCTGCATTTTCTACCATACAGTGCTTCATATGGAGCCATTCTAATAGAAGAATGATAACTGTTGTTGTAGAAAAACTCAATCAGTGGTAGATACTGATCTCAATTACCTTTGAAATCCAGTACACATAATCTCAACATATCTTCAAAAGTCTGGGTGGTCCTCTCTGACTGTCTATCGGTCTATGGATGGAAAGCTGTACTGAACCTTAACTAGGTAAATATAGCTTCCTGGAACTTCTGCTAAAATCGAGAGGTAAACTGCGTACCCTTATCCGATATAATCATCACTGGCACTCAATGAACCCGAACTATCTTGTCCACATACAACTATGCATACTGAACTGCAGAGTAAGTAGTCTTAACTTTCAAGAAATGAGCAGACTTTGTCAATCGATCTATAATAACCCATATAGAGTCATAACCTCGTGTAGTGCTCAGTAAACTGACCACAAAATCCATTGTAATCTGCTCCCATTTCCACTCAGGCAACTCTATCTCCTGAAGCAAGCCAGATGGCTTTTGATGCTCAAACTTAACCTACTGATATGCTAAACATGAAGAGACAAACTGAGCTATATCCCTCTTCATACCAGTCCACCAATACACATCTCTCAGATCATAGTACATCTTGGTAATCCCAGGATCTACACTATATGATGAATAATGAGCCTCTCTCATGATCTGGTCTCATAGCCCATTAATGTCAGGTACACATATTCGTCTCCCATATTTTAATACACCATTCTCTACTATGAACTTTGCTACCTTACCATTGAGAACATCACCCTTCAGCTTTAATAGATATGGATCTTTATCTTGTGCCATTTTAATGTCATCAATCAATAATGGCCTAACCCGAAACTGGGCTATCAGAGCCTGGTTTTGATCTAGGGATCCTAAATCCAACTCTACACCCATAACAGCTAACTCCTGCATCTCACGGACCAAAAGTCTCCTAACAACCGAGATGTGAACTAGACTGCCCATAGACTTTCGGCTCAGTGCATCAGCTACTACATTAGCTTTTCCCGGATGGTAAAGGATCTCACAATCATAATCCTTTAGCAATTCAACCCATCTGCATTGTCGAAGGTTCATATCCTTTTGGTAAAGTATATACTGCAAACTCTTATGATCAGTATAAATCTCACATCTAGACCCATATAAATAATTCCTCCATATCTTCAATGCAAATACTATAACTGCCATCTCTAAATCATGTGTCGAATAGTTTCCCTCATGCTTCTTTAACTGTCGAGAAGCATAAGCAATCACTCTCCGAAGCTGCATCAAAACATATCCCAATCCAATTTGAGAAGCATCACAATACACTGTATACTTCTCATCTTTCGATGACAATGCTAACACTGGAGCACTTGTGAGGCAAGTCTTCAAAGTCTGAAAAATGCTCTCACACTCATCCATCCACAGATATCTCTTCTGCTTTCGAATCAACTTAGTCAACGGAGCTGCAATTATGGAGAAATCCTTCACAAACCTCTTGTAGTATCCTGCCAAACCAAGGAAACTATGGATCTCTAAAACACTAGAAGGATGAGGCTAATTTTCCACTACTTCAGCCTTCTGAGGATCTACCATAATATGCTCCTCACTAATCACATGACCAAGAAAACACACTTTGATTAGCCAAAATTGGCACTTAGACAACTTATCATACAACTGATGCTCTTAAAGTGTCTGCAATACAATCATCAAATGCTCTATATGCTCCTCCTCACTCCTGGAATAGATAAGGATGTCATCTATGAATACTATGATAAACTTATCCAAGAATGGCCTGAACACCCTGATCATCAAATCCATAAATGCAGCAGGTACATTAGTTAACCTGAATGGCAACACTAGAGACTCATAATATCCATACTAGGTCTTGAAATCATTCTTGGGCACATCACCCTTCTTGATTCTCAACTGGTGATACCTAGATCTCAAATCAATCTCAGAGAAATGATTGGCACCCTGCAATTGATCGAACAAATCATCAATCTGTGGCAATGGATATTTATTCTTTATTGTCATCTTGTTCAGCTGTCTATAATCGATGAACATTCTCAATGAGCCATCCTTCTTTTCACAAACAAGACTGGAGCACCCCACAGAGAACTGCTCGGTCTAATAAATCCTCTATCTAATCACTCCTATAATTGCACTTTTAATTCTTTCAACTCTGCAGGTGCCATTTTGTACAGAGGAATGGATATCAGATCGGTGCCTAAATACACCTCAATCTCAAACTCTATCTCCCTATCTAGGAGTAAACCTGGCAACTCATCAGGGAAAACATCAGAGAATTCTCGAACCACTGATACCTAATCAATATCTATAGAAATCTTATGCACATCAATCATATGAGCCAAGTAGGTTGAACAACCTTTCCCCATCATCCTTCTAGCTTAGATGTTATAAAAAAAAAAAAAAAACTAATCTCGAATTCCCGCTGATCACCCAGGAATTCAAATTCAGGCTGCCCCTTTGGCTGAAATCTAACCCTCTTTCTATAACAATCAATAACTGCACGATGTGTAGTTAGCTAATCCATACCAAGGATCAAATCTAGCTCTAACACAGGCAGTTCAATCAAATCAGTACGCAGAATGTTATCATCAATCTTTATCACACATGCAGGATAATAATTGACATCTACACTCTCCCCTATAGGTGTAGCTATCATTAGAGGCACATTCAATAGCTGTCTATCCTTATTTAACTTAGGTGCAAACCCTGGTGAAACAAATAAGTGTGTAGCACCAGAGTCAAATAAAGCATTAGCAATCTCATTCTATATTAAAATAGTACCTGTGACCACATTGCTTGATCCCTGTGCCTCCTGAGTGTTCACAGCAAACACTCACCTTTGGTCTTTGCTTGCTGGGGCCTGACCACTGCTAGATGGCTACCCTTTGCCTCTGCCCCTACCAGGAGCCTCTCTGACCACATTCTGACTTATCTGTACTATAGGCTGAGAAACTATAGCAGATGGTTATTGACTACCCCACAAGGGACATCTACTAATATAATGACCATGTTGCCTATACTTTAGGCAAGCACCTGACTGTCTACGACACTTCCCTCCATGCCTTCTACAATAAAAATCACAAATGGGTACACTAGGCATCTGAATAATAGGTCTAGAAGAACCCTATGAATATGCAGGTGCAGACTGCACTGATGGTCCCCTACTCTAAACCCTCCTCCTTTGACTACCAGATGAAGGTCGCTGATCAAATCGAGGCACTGGCTCAATCTGTCTAGGCTGGGAGCTGCTCTTCCTCCGCCTACTCTGAGATCCTGGTCCTCCTTTCCTCTTCTGATCTCTCTTAGCCCTCTCTGCCTTATACCTTTCTTCCATCTGAGTAGCTTTGTCGATAACGGTCATTCAGTAGCCAATAAAGCATTATGAAGCAAAACATGTAATCCTCTCTGGAACCTGGTGATCAGATCAGCCTCAGTAGGAACAATGTGAGTAGCATATATACTCAGTCTGGTGAACTCCTCTGCATACTCCTCTACAGACCTGTCCCCCTGCTCTAATTGCTCAAACTGAATTAGATTATGGGTCTTCACTCCCTCTGTAATAAACTCATCAATCAACCCCTGATGAAACTCAACCCATGTGGGTGGATGCTCACCATGCAGTCTGGGCTCCATTCTCCTCGAAAATCAAGCCCATGCCTTCCCTTTTAACAACAACCCAACCAACTCTACAGCTCTAAGATCAGAACAAGGTAGTCTCCTAACTACCTTCTCAACCTCCTCCAGAAAATCCACTGGATCACTGCCTCTGTCTCTTCTGAACTCTGGTAGGTTTAGCTTCAGAAAGCTAAACATAGTCACTCCACCCTCATCTATAACACTATGGCATCCCTGCACAATAGGCTCCTCGGAAACCATAACTGGCTATATAGGAGCTGGAGCAATTGGTACTGCAGCAGGTGCAATAGGGGGTGGCACTGTTGCTGGTACTGGAGGTGGCAATACATTCTGTCATTCTCGCCTTAACTTTGCTAGCTCCCTATGCAGATCCATCACCCTCTCATCATCTCATATCTCTAGGGGTCATCAGTCTTCTCTGAATCCCTTGTAGTCCATCGAGATTTAGACAGTCCCTCAGAAATACAAACTTCCCTGACTAGGGACTCATTAGAGGCTACCTTAGCCTCTCTTGTATCTCTGCCTCCGCATCAGACATCTCTGTAAACTGTCAGAAAAATAGAACATGTACTCAGTATATTACAAATACGCAGAATACTTATACATATTTGATGAATATAACAAATGATGATACATAAATTCCTATGCTCTATGGTATACTTAACTCTACCCATACTGTACTTATTTACTATTCATCTGTAACCTATGCTCTGTTATATGTAAATACAGAGCTCTGATATCAGCAACCTAAGGGTTTGATACCACCTCTGTCATAACCACTCGCAGGCCGTGACGGTCCTAAGGTGCGGGAGATGCCGAGGTGACCAACACCCGTAGAACCCATCAATCACTACAATGCAATCACAATATCGCAACGGAAACATATAAACTCATTATCAATCATATAACAGTATATATAACCATTCACTCATATAAATACTATTCACTCTGCCACTCTGTCATTCATTCTATAATTCTCTGTAAATACCATAATCATATAATTAATAATCTCCAATATTCCCATACATACATGTTCATAAACTAACTATATCAAACAAAACCATGGAGCAGCTAGGATATGAACATACAAATTAATACAATGTTCATAATATTACACTGACACAATATCTGCAGAATCCACAGAGAGCCAAAAAAAAGCTGGGATACCCCCCTCCTACTCTGCACCTGAGCGGGTGAGTATATATGATGCTCAGTGAATCTAATATGCATCAACAAATGACAGGAAATGGAATGTCAATAAACAATAGGCAGATGAAATAATAACATCAGTCTGCTCATAATCTCTGTAATATAGAAGCAAGTACAAAATATGACTATAAGTAAACAATCATATCAATAGAATCAATAGCCCATGAATAAGATGGAAATGACAGATATAGAGCCATGAAACGCATAAAAATGTATCAAACACAAATCACTATATATATATATATATATATAAGCATAATAATGTACGAGTCTTATGACTAGGACATCCCTTCCTAGTACAAGGTATCAAACAATACAATATGCACAAAGACGACAGCATGAACTGTAATACCCTATAAATTCCTAACTCACATGCATGAATTAGTTCTCAGTATATGGTTCAAAAGTCTAGAATTATTGGGAAATAATTTTAGAGACATAGTTATAAAGTAAACTAGTTACTTTTTCAAAAAGCAGCGGTGTCGGGAACACTGTCGAGAACTTAGCAGTCCGATCAACAGAAGAATTTCTGAAGTTGACCTGGGGGTAAAAGATCACCATAAATTAAATGTAATTTTGGTAAAAAAGAAAGAAGTGAAAATCATTTAGGACCACTGAAAAAGTAATCAATGGCAAAATTGCAAATAAATAGAAGTTTAAGGTGAATAGTGAAAATGTGTCCTTCGGAGTTATAGAATGACTCTGGAATCATTTTTTATAAATAAGTATAAATTAAAATAAGCTTATTAACTCCCCACTCTGAAATCTAAATCTTAACAAAATTGACAGAATAAATTACAGAAGATTTTGGACCAAAATGTGATATGTGGAAGTTCGGGGATTAAGTTGTAATTTGCCAATAGGATTTTTCTATTTATTTCTTCACTTAAATAAAAATTTCATCTTCTTCTTTTCTTCCAAAGAGGCCGAACCACCTTAGCTCCATTTCTTCCTCCATTTCTTCTTCATTTCTTACAAATTTCTTAAGTAAATTGATAGAAAAATTGAGTAATCACCTAGTTCTATCTATCTTCATCCTTAGATTGCTTGGAAAGCTAAAGGAATTCAAGGATTGGTTCATCAAAGATTTTGGCCATTTATCCAAGTCAAGGCAATAAATTAGTTTGTTGAGTTTTATGGTTTATTTAGATGTTATTTAGGTTGAATTTGATGGGTTTATAGTTAAATTGCATCAATTGATGCTAATTGATAGGAATGCCTAATTTGTCTAGTTATATTAAAGTTGTAAGAAAGGGTTGGATGATTTAGTGTTTGATTTTATTAATTGATGTTAGAATATATTAATTGGATGTGAATAGGTGATTAATTGATGGTTTATTTAATGTAAAACACAAGTGTTGTCATAAGTGTGCTATTTGGCTTCATTGGAGAATTTGGGTGAAAATCAATTTTCCAAAGCTATTTGAAGGCTTAGGTGAGTTCTATATGAATTATTTAACATGTGTAGATGCCTAGAATTGAAATTGGAAACCTACCTTGAAAGTTGATGTTTGGCCGAACCATATACTACTATTCACCCTTTGTATTTTTGCTTGGTTTTGCTAGATTTTCCATGGGCAATTTGATCCATTTTGATGTTGTTTATTGTTGTTTCTTTGATGCCTATACCATTGTTGATAATGTAGTTTGTTGTTGATTGAATTGGGCAAGTCAATTTTGCACCCTAACCTAACCTATTGGCTTGCCATTGTATGCCCACCATGTGTTTGATGAAATGCCTAGTTCATTTGCCTTTGGCCTATTGCTTTGTATTCCATAGGTCTACCATTTGAATGCCATTGTTGCCAGTGATGTTGGCATGCCAATTGGCCTACTGATTTTCCTTACCGAACCAACTTTTGTTCCATACCTTTGTTATTTACCATAACCTTTATCCTTGCTTGTTTATTGTATCTTACAATGCCTTTGATTCAAATACTTATTGATTTGAAAGATAATGAGTTTATTGACAGTGATGATGCCATTATTGCATAATGATGTCTATTGATGTGATATTCATTTATATTGATCTAAATGTGGTTTAACAGAGCTGCCGCTCCGACAGGGTAGTGGGTACATACTGTTGGCAATGTGCACATTAATATTGATGCCTTAGCTGGAAAGGGCTATTGGTCCCTGCCATATGACCTGATCAGTCTTATGCCTACTTGATATGTGATCGACTGTGTGATTACACAAAGTCTATGTGTTTCAGGGCCCTACATCTATCTTACCATATGATTCTATAACTTGATATGACCATTGATATACCTATTGATTTTTTATTCTGATTCTGTAAACCAACATGATCGATACTGTCCCATTGTTCCTTTAACATGTATATATATATCATTGTTCCATCCCATTTGATTTGTGATGCATATAGATTCAATGAGTATCTTATATACTCACCTTTTCATTGTTTAACCATTTCATGAGAGGAGTAGGCTGCAGAATCCCATCGTCTGTCATCCGAGGATTTCTGCTACAGTCATTTGATGTATATTTTATGTATTTTTATATCTTGATGTTCATAATCTAGCTGCTCCATGGGGTATGTATGGGTTAGCTAGGGAATGAACATGTATATATGATATTGATGATATATGAGTTATATGTTGATTATATGATATGATGGTTTGATCATTACAGCTAATTGCAGGAAATTATAGAATGAATTACATAATAACAGAATAGATGGTAATTAACTAAAATGGATAATATATTGTGGTTTATAGATTGTGCATGTGATACTGGGTTCTACGGCTACCGGTCGCCATTGGCATCTCCTGTGCCCTAGGACTATCGCGATCTGAAAACGGGTCGTGACAATAAACTATAGTTAAAAATAAGCTATTTCACTCCCCACTTTGAAATCTAAAATCAAACAGAATTGACAGAATAAGTTACAGAAAGTTTTGGGGCAAAAGTAGAAATATTGAAAGTTTTGGGTTGGAAAACCTAATTTCCATAACTTTCACCTATAAATACATGCCTTAGCCATTTTTGCCATCATCTTTCTTCCTTCCTTTTCCTTCCCACACTTGACTGAATTAATCTTCTTCATTTTCCACCAAATTTTCAAGCCAATTTGTGAAGAAAAACTAAAGAAAACCTAATTTTCAACCTAGTTTAACCTAATTCTACTAAATTCTCACCAAAAGCCTAAAGGAAATCAAGAAATCTCTACCTTTGGTTTTTGGCAATTCCATCAATTAGAGGTAAAATGGTGATTTCTTTAATTGTTTAAGTTAATTAGGTGTTTTAGATGTTGAATTAGATGGGTTTAGCATTAAATTGCATCAATTGAATCAAATTGATAGAAATTCCCAAATTCAAACCCTAATTTGAATATGTGAAGTACTAAACCCTAGATTAGTCATCTTTAATGCATAATTAGGTTAGAATATGATTAATTGTTAACATTGGAAGCTTATTTGATGATAGTTTTGGTATAGAAACAAAAGAAGACCAAGATTGTCACTTTTGCCTTCTTTGAAGATTTTGGAGAAAAAGAATTTTTCTTGGAAATTAGAAGCTTTAAGTGAGTTTAATATACATCATATTATATGCCTAATGTCATAAATTGAAGTTTGAAAACCATTTTCAAGTGGCCATGTTTTGGCTGAATGCTCATTGCCTTTTTCCCTTTGAATTTTTGCTTGGTTTTTCCCTTGAATTCCAAGCCAATTTGCTCCATTGTGTTTTGTTATTTGTTGGATATCAATTGCTTATTGTGTTGCCTACATTGTGAGCTTGATGTTTGATATTTGGGCAATGTTGAAATTACACCAAAACCTTGCCAAATTGCTTTATAAAAGTTGCACACCAAGTGTTCGACAAAATGCCTCAATGAAAAATTCCATAGGCCTACCAAGCCAATGCAATCATTGCCAGCGACGTTGGCTAGTCAATTGTGCCAACGTAATTGACATTGAATGTCTACGTTCCTATCCAAACTTTACTTGTTTGCCATACCTATTGCCATTCTAAATGTAACTTCCATTGTTCATATGTAAATGATTGATGATACCGATTGATTGATTTGCAACCTATTTGTTCATTGATAAATTATTTGATTCCTATTGATATTCATTGATTTATTTCCATCCTAATTTTGGATTATATATTGATTTGATAGAGCTACTTTACTGACAGGGTAGTGGGTAAATACGATCGACATTGTGCACAATATATATCATGGGCCCTAGCTGGGAAGGGCTAATTTCCTAGCCATAAGGCTTGGCCTGCTTTATGTATCTTACATGTGAATTATATATGGATATCTGTGGGATTGCTTCCTATATGAATCTTGATATCTGTGGATACTTATATGAATATTAATATGGATACTTGTTATACTCTTTACTTATTATGTTATATTGATTTTACAGGCCATATATGGGCAACCATGGTATTATGAACATCTACTGCATTTTTATACATATGGATTCACTGAGCATTTTTATACTCACCTCCTTAGTGATTTATAATTTTCAGGTCTGCAGTGAGGCACGAATTCCATTGGCATCTTCTATCCCCGCCTTGGAGTTGTACTACTTGAAACATGTAAAATTCAAGTCCCAAAAGTATATGTAAATATTTGTACAGTATAGAGGTTCCATGGTACTATAATCTAAGGAGTGGCATGTATATGTATGTAATTGTATTTCTATGGTTTTGCATATATATATATTATGCTATGTATGGATATAGTTTGATATATAGATATATATATTGAGTTGTTATTAGAGATCCAGAGGGATCATTGAAGATAAAGATATGAGTATTGATGATAAAGTATATTGGAAGTGCTTATTTGTATATTTACAGCTGGGCATAGCCATATTTTAGAGGAGATGCTGTCAAAATTTCAGTAGCATTATTAAGTTATTTAAGCTAATTTAATGTATTGTTTGCCATATCATATAGTTAATTGTGTTCTTCGTGGTACTTGTAGCTTAGACCACACCCGTACCCTAGGACCGTCATGACTCCCAGGTTGGGTCATCACAGGTTAATGGGTTTATTGTCATGACCCAACCCGGAAGTCATGATGGTCCTAGGGTACGGGTGATGCATAAGCGACCAGTGCCATGAAAAACCCAAATAAATATCTATATGGCATGCAATACAAATAATAAGCTCATTATAGTTTGACAAATCCATAAAAATTTGGGCAGCATCTCCTTTGTATAAGGAGCATGCCCCAAAAGAAAACATACAAATAAAACACTTCTATAAACATTTCACCAATTATCTCCAACTATGGATCCCTCTGGATCTCCAATACCAAATCCACAAATATATAATTAAATCTCAATCAATATCCACAAATAATGAATTATAAATACATCCATAATATATCTCTTATATAATACTATATAAATGCAAACA
>CANXYC011237285.1:0-22375 GCA_948193065.1 Aleurites moluccanus | reverse complement strand
TAAACTAGTAAACTCAATCTTGTCCAACTTAAGCAAAAGTCATTCCTTTTGTTCATTTTTCAATGCCATTCCATCAATTAACATATATAAACATTAAATGTATCACATTCATCCATTTAAACCTAACAAATACCAAAACACCATACCATTCTTCCTTGTTCAATATTTCGGCCAAAGTGACCTTTCATCCAAATGGTTTCTTTTCCAACATTTAACCATTAATTCATTAAATATACATCAAATATATCTCATTCTATCATTTCAACACCTAAATCAACAAAGTACAAAACCAAACCCTAAGCCTATATGGTTCGGCCACTTTGGATTTCAATCCAAATGAGTTTGTTTTAATCATTCAACCATCAATTCATGTTATACACATTAAATAAATAACATTTGAAGCAATTAATCTATCAAAACCATACTTTGATTCAATGTTCTTCCTATTAGGGTTTCAATCTATTCTTTTGAATTCTAACCATACAAAATGAGTTTCAATCCATAAATAATAACAAGGAACATCATTAAACATTATTGAATCAAAAGAACTTCAAAACTAACAACTTACCAAAATTTCTTCAAAATCTTCCTTGAATTAAATTGTTACTTTTTCAAGTTTTTCCTTGAATTCTATGGTTATAATGGTGTTTAGGATGATGAAATCTACCTAATTCTATCAAAGATGGAAAGAAAACTATAAGAAATGGGCAAGGTGGATGGTGGCCGAAACCTTAAATGAAGAACAATGGTGTTTGTTGCAACTTTTGGCTGAATATTATGATGAAAATTTGAAGTGGTGGTAAAAATCTATTCAAATATCAAAGGCATGATCCAATGGTTTAGGTTTATGGTATTTGTGGTGGAACCTAGCCATCCAACCATCCATTTTGCTTACTTTTATGCTATTTGTTAATCCAAAGTCAACAATGGTGGCTAACATATGCATTTGCCACTCCAAATCCAAAACCAATGGCAAAAATCCTATACTTTGAGCTTATGATAGCAAATTTGAAACCTATTCATCTAACCATCCATTTCTTCATCATTTGATCCAATGGTTAGATTTAGTCAAGCCTAAATTAATACCATAAGGTTACACTCACTCTATAACTCCATATTATGAAGGAAAAGACCAAAATACCCTTAGTGCAACCGAAGCACCTCAAGCACCTCAATTGAGTAGCTTGCCGTGAATTGTTTTCAACCGAGTTTATTTCTCCAACTATTATTCAAATAAACTAAATAATACCATTTTCAAGTCCTTAAATTCTTTTCTATCTTCAAATATGGTGTTAATCCATCAAAATCCAAAGGGGCTGTGAAATGACCATTTTGCCCCCAGTTCACCAAAATTTTAAAATTTCTCGATTTTGTCTTAACAGCCTTTAAGCTACTTCTATGCATAAAATCAACTCATATAACATGCATAACTATCAATTTCATGCATAAATACACAATAACAACATATTATAAAGAAAGGAAAAATTTTTCCCCCTAAGTTCCTCTTTAAGGGTTAGGTCTAGTTTAGGCTAAGGTGTTACACAGGACTACTTCGATGGTGTAGAAACAAACCATCGGCTATGATCACAGATATATGTTATGACCTCTGCTAGGGAGGGGTGAAATTCCCTATGCTATGATATGGTTTATTGGAAATGGTTGATTGGGGGAAATGTGAGATGAAGAGAAGTAACAATTCAGTATGATATGACATGTTACAGGTTCCTGTTATATTATATGCATTATGGTTCATGATATGTATTTCATCATGCTAATATCATTATTCTTATTTACATATCATTAATGGTTAGATGTGACTTGTCATGAATAATATTGCATACTCATATATATATATTGACTCATTGAGTATAATGTTATACTCACCCCTTCAGTGGTTACATATTTCAGGACCTCAGTGAGGCAATCATCCATTGGCTTCATCATCTCCAGCCTTGGATCACAGATGTATGTATTTGAGGTCACTCCTGTGTATAGAGGTTCCTTGGTATATAATGTATAGAGGGTTTAGATTGACTAAAAGTAAAGTGTCTAAAATGATCAAATGGTAATTAGATATGACATGATAATGTATATGTTGTACATATATATGATATGAGAAATTGATATGATGTATATATGATATGTATTATGAATGAAAATATTGAAGTGCATATTAAGTTGTGATTGACTACTGAAGGATAAAAGGGGATGTATATTATATTGGAAGTGCAAATTTATATGTTTTGTGGATAGCTTAAGTCAGAGTTACAAAGGAAACTCTGTCAGTTTTTCTGCATGAACATTATGATGTTTTAGAAAAAAAAATTATCACTTAAAATGTATCACAGGTTAAGTAATGATTGTAAAAGTTAAGTTAAAGGAAAAGCATGGGTTCTTCGAGGTACTGGTCGTCTTTGGCATTACCCATACCCTAGGACCGTCATGATCTAAAATTAGGCCGTGACAGGAAGTTTAAGAATGGATATTGAGGTAATTTCTATAACTTAGTTTTTAATTCATTTATTTGATTTATATGGATATTAGCTATAGAAATAAAGAAACTTAGTTGTTTTTGTGATAGTATAAATGATATTATAATGATTGAATATTAGGGTTTTGATTATGTAAATCCTAGGTATTGAATTAGGAAAGGGAAATGATTCAAGTTGAGTTTAATAAATGGAAGAGTATGCTAAAAGAATTTTAAGTAATTTTTGTACAAATAGAAAGTTGCACCTTAAATTTCTTAGCCTTAATAAAAAATTTTAAAAAAGTATAAAACATAAAAGTTGTAAATTTAGATCTTAAATACATGTCTCTAAAAGAATTTTACAAAATTTGAAGTGTATAAAGAGATATTAATCCTTAAGTAAAATTGGTCTGAATTGATAGCTCTACAAGAAATACTACTGTGTTTGATTAATTTGAGGACCTTATAATATGAATTATAAGATATGTAAAATATGAAAAGTGTTCATTTATATATGATCTAGATGCCTGTGAAACCTTTTTTCCATTGAATATACACGTTATGAATTATAGTCATAATAGTGAGGTACGCCCGGATGAGACTTGCAGGGTAGCAGAGTTGACTTTAGTACATTTACTGTTGTTGAATTATGAAAAGCATATTAAACAAAAATAAGATTAAACTTTTCAAAAGGGTAATCACCTTTATTTATTTATTAAATGAATAAAAGCAGGACTGAATTTAAGCAGATTATCAGAGAGATAATTGAGAGAGCTCATGTTTAAAAGAAAATAGTCATCTCATTTTAATGAGATTTATAAATCATGATGGTGATATTAATGAGATATATTATTTGTAATTATGCCTAAATCTATCTAAGTTGTTAGACGTAAGTTCTTAAGTAAAATAGTAGATAACTGAATCCAAGTTAGACATTGAGATCTTGTTTAGTTGTAGATAATAAAGACTGCTTTCCATAAAATTATTCTAAAAAAATAGAAATTTAAAATTTGATGTTTAGTTATTAAAATTTTCTAATTGAAACTATTAAAAATAATTTTTCAAGTTTTCTAAAATTACACTATAATATGGAAAACTATTTTATGATTTTTTCACTCTCTTTTAAAATAAATACTTATGAAAAATACTAGTTATATATTTAATATAAAAAAGAATTTTAAAAATAAAAATGAAAATAGAGAAATAAAGAAAATTTTAAATGGAAAGAAATCTTACCAATTTTTTTTTTTATTTTCTAATTTTCAGTTTAGAAAATAGAAATATAGAAATTTGGAAAATGAAAATAAAATCTAGAAAAGAAAATTAGAAAATATTTTCCATAACTAAACAAAACTTGAATGTGTTTAAATTATCAGATGCATAGTGTTTACACACTATATTATATTTTGGTAGACATACTCTCCATGAGAAAAAAGAAAACACCATGATATATATTTCATACTGTAATACCTCAGCAAATAGAATAGTAGACAATAGATGGTATTAATTTAAGTATGAATAGGCTCAATTAATTACTGAAATATACAGAGAATGGTAGACTGTAATACTCAAGAATTTTTGAATTTCGACCGGGACACTTTTGTGATATTGTCCCAGAAAATGTCAGTGTTAATTACACTATTAGGAAAGTAGTAGTCCGACTAATTTAAGAATTTGTGACTCAGACTTGGGGGATTAAATTAGCTAGTTTTATGTGAAATTATGGTGAAAAGAAAGAGTTAAAAAATGTTTTGGAATACTGAAAATAAGAGTAGTGGCAAAATGGTAATTTAGGGCAACTTTGGGGGTAATTATGGAAATCCAATGTTTGAGATTCAAAATTGATCCAAAACTATTTTTAAATGATAGAATAGTCCAAGATAAGATATTTCACTTCCCACAATTGAGGTTGGATCTAAACAGAATAGAAAAAATAAATTATAGAAAGTTTTGGGGTCAAAATACAAATAAGAAAAATTTTGGGCCAAAGTGCAATTAAGCAAAGTTGTGGAACCCACCATTTGCATAAAAAATTCTAGATTTTGAGCATGTGGTGGCCGGCTGAGTAGTGGAAAAAGAAAAAGAAAACGTTTGTAGAATTTTTTTATATATTTAATTGAAAATTGATATGTTGGCAAATCTAGAATTTTCCTATTTATTGTCTTCAATTCTGTTCAATGATTTTGGTATATAAATGAAGGAAAGAGGCTCATTTTTCTATAAGGGAATGCCGAAATATTCTTGAACCAAAGTTGCTAAAGTATTTCCTTACATAGAAATTAATAGTTCAAGTTAGGAAAGCTAGGGAGAAAATAAAAGATTTTTAAAAGAAGATTGATGAAAATCTTATATCAAGTAAATTTGAGGAAGAAGAGAATCATCCAAGCATAAGGTAAGGCACCTAATCCTAGCCTTTTAATTTAAATTAAGTATTTTATAGTTTAATTGAGTAAATAATTGAATGAATCAAGCTAAAAGTGTAAAGATAAACTAGGGTTTATAAGAATTCTGAAATTTGATTTGAGGCAGTAATTTTTGGCTAGTATTCCAAAATTTTAATGACTAAATTTGAGGATGGCCAAAACATAAAAGTTGTAGATAGATATATTAATTAGATTTCTGTAAAACGAATTTGTAAAATTCGAAGTGAGAAAAGAGTTATTGAGTAAAAACTGTGACTGACTTAGAATTAGGTTTTTTGAAAAATGCTACTGTATTTTTATTATACATAATGATACAGACATAATTAAAAAAAGTATTTAACATAAAAAATGTTTATTATATCTTATCTATAGGCATGTAAAAGGTTTTTGCAATTTGATTTGTGGATTATGAGATATTAGGTCATGAGTTTAATCTACCCTAATTGACTAATAAACAGAATATAGGCTAATGAACTCTATTGATATGAGAACCTTAAATTTTGAATTAAGGAAAGTGAAAAATATGAAAAATGTTTATTTATATATTTTCTAAATTCTGTAAAACATTTTTACAATTGAACATCTATAATATGAGTTATAATGAAAAGTTTAGAGTCTATCCGAACAGATATTGCAAGAGTGCAGGGCAAAGTTTAAAAATTCACTATAAATTGTGTAGTGATAAGAATAGTCTTAATTTTGGATATGTTATAGTTTGAGATTTTAATTTCATTAAAAAAAATAATTATAGGAATTGGATAAGTATAACTCAAAATATGAATAGAAGAACCTAAGTATAACTCAAAATATGAATAGAAGAACCTAGGCTGCAGCATTGGAAATCCTAGCTAAAACCCTAAGATTTGGGGGAAATGTAAAAAAAAAAATTCTTAGAATTTAATTAAAATAATTTCATACTAATTGAAGCCTAAATTGAAATTTAATTTGAATATATAGCTTCCAAAAATAAGAAAAAAGATGATGAAGAGTTAGAGCATCCCTATTGCCTTGGTTAATTGAGGAAGATAATAGTTGGCAAATTTTAGTTTAGAGGTGAGTAATGTCTATATATATCACTGTTTTGTCTTACTCTATTGGAATTATTGAATCCGTCTACTTTGGACTTTTATTCCATTATAAATTGGCTTTACTAAAATTTGATTATATCTATATATATATATATGAATTACATGAACTTCTCCAATTATCTTTATTACTTGAATATCTCTTTCATTGACTCTTGATTATTGATATAAAACTTTAAATGTAATTATTTGTTATATGGCTATTCTGTGTGAATCACATTATTACAATGATATGATTATAATAGAAAGGCCCATTGATGGGGTAAGGTTTACTATATATGCATTGTGCACAATGAGTATTTTATGCGGACCCTAGTTAGGAAGGGGGTAAGGTCCTGGTCATAAGATATGATTAACCTTATGCTCAAATTGATTGATTGCTACCGAGATATGTAGTTTTTCAATGTAGATTATATGAACCCAAAATTTTCTATTATACTTATTATTATTATTATTATTGAGTAATATCTGCCATTTTGTTGTATTTTATTTATTTTATATTTGATGAATTTAAATTAATTAAGGATGAGAATGTTTTGAGAAATGCAGAATTCTGGTTGCAGGATTTTGTGAGGCTTATTGGTTAATCTTAAAAAGATAATTTGGTAAAGTGTAAAACATAAAAGTTATGGATTATGTCTTATGTAAAATTCTATAAAATATCTTGGTAAAATTCTGTGTGTGTGAGGAGTTAATCCTCATTGAGCAAGACTTGTCTGGTTTAGCCTTTCTGTAGGAAATTTGCGTGTATTTGAAACTTTTGGGAATGACTGAGATAGTTTGAGCCATAGGTGTAAAAATGAGAATTGTTCCTTTATGTGTTGTGTTGTTGGCTGTAAAATTTTGGGAATTTTGGATAAGTATATCTCAATGGAGAGTGGAATTTATCAGGTTTGTTCGGATAGATTGTGGGCAGTAAGTCTAGGTGACATTTAGAAAGTCACCATGGTCTGTGTGTTAGTCTTGGTGATTTAAATTTTGGATATGTTGAGCCCCTGCATGTTTATTTTAAGTGGCAAAAAGAATCAGGAAGTTTAGATGTTTGTAACTCATTTGCGAGCTGGTTAAGTATAAGTTGCCGAGGAAGAGTTTTAGCTCAGCAGGATCTGGATGTGGCGAGCCGGCAAAATGCGAGGTGGCATTTTGCGAGCCAAAAAATGCGAGTTAAGCGAAGTGGTGAAGAGAGATTGCTGAAGTGGTAATAGGCGAAGATACATATGCGAGGCGGCATACGCTAAGAAGAATTTGGAGAAGAGGAAAAGGCGAGGTGGCATTATGTGAAGAGGGAATGTGCGAAGTGGCAGTTCGCAAGCAGAGTTTGGAGAAGAGGAAGTTCGCGAAGAGGAATTTGGCAAAGAGAGGTTTGGCGAAGAGGCATTGTGCGAAGCAGCATATGCGAGGAAGAGTTCGTGAGGAGATTTTGGCGAGGCAGCATATGCGAGGTGGCATATGCAAGCTGGATTAGCGAAGTGGCTTTTGCGAAGTGGCATTGCCGGATCAGTTTGGCGAGCTAGAAAGTGCTAGCTAGGGAATGGCGATTTTTCTTTAAGAGATGAATTAAATTGATGTTAGAAATTAAGAATAGAGACTTTAAGATGGTTAATTATTAAGAAATCATGTTGAGTATTATTGATTTAAGAAAATCCTAATTTTGTATATTTGGGGAAATTTCTTAGGAGAAGGAAACCAAAGAAATTGAAGAGATTATTGTGGGCAATCTGTTAAAGGAAATTCGAGGATAAAATTTTGTTGAGGTAAGTATGAACATTGCATTTGTCCTTGCTTCATTGAGACAAAATGACTAAATATTCTAGATGTTAACCCATATGATTCTTGCATGTTTGAAATTCTATTACCGGACTGTTAATCGAAAATCCTGTGATATCCTAAAACTGAGATTTGCCATTTGTTCATGAAATTACCATATATATGTATATGTATATATTGTAAGTGATTTGGTCAATTTTCTTGGATCAAGTTCACATAATTCGTACTTGCTTATTACTTGTTAAAAAATTGATTGAAATTATGATATATATATATATATATATATTGATGGTCTTGTGACTAGTAAGTTTATTATGATATGAAACCATGTGACCCTATGGATTGAATGCTCTTCCCAATGAGAGTAAATTCATTGGTCCATCGTGCACTTTGGGAACCTAGCTGGTAGGGTTACTGTACCAGTGTTCCACCTAGAGAGGACCACGAGCTCTAGGCGTATGCCTGGCCAGGCATGTGTTTGCGATAAGGTAGCAAGGACTATTGATGCGCTCTATTATGATAGGTAGCCTAGCTACTGATTCATTCTGTAGTTCTACCATGATATTTGATAGTGCTATTCGATTGTGAGCACTTCTGTTTCTTTGTAAGCTTAACCACATTCTGATTCTTATCCATGTTCTTGGAAATTGATATATTTATTTCGTTTGATTAATGTGTGTGTGTGTGTGTATATATATATATATATATATATATATATGTGTGTGTGTGTGTGTTTGTATGTATTTCTTTCTTATTGCATGTTCATATCTTACTGAGTTGAAGGTTGACTCCTCTTCTGTGGATTTCAGGTGATAGTGTAGCTCGTGAGGAAGCTAATAGAGAAGATCAAACTTCTTGACTTATTCTTTCAAGAAGCCTTCATTGTAATTATTTTGAAATACGATTATGTATATTTATTGAATGGTATTATGACATAATATGTATTGGGAGTATACTCTAGAGCTCTGTAGTTGGTCATTGGGGATGATAACATTTTGATGTATGATTTATTGGGTTACTCTTGTTCCTTAGTGATGTGGGATGCATCTTTTGATCAGTAAATAACAAGAGAAAATTTATGAAATGATATAAAAAGAAAGATATGAACTATGTTTATATTGATCATAGGAATGATTATTGTATGATATCTATATTTAATATGAATGTGTAATGTAAATGAGATCCAGGATATGGGAGTTCTACGGATTTATGGTAGCCTTAAGTCTACCCTTACCCTAGGACCGTCGCACCACTAGAGTTGGGGTGTGACATATTGATTCACTGATTCATTGAGTAATGACCTATGTGTTCCATATTTCTTTATTGGCTTCATCTCTATCTATTTATTGTAAACCAATATTTTCAAATATATCTTGTTAAGCCTTTCTTTATTATTGAAAAAAATTGACTTTATAAGCATGATATATGTATTTTACTCACTAAGTTATACTCACATCGTTGTGGTTTATTTTTTTATAGGAGCAAATTAGATAGTGACGGTTTCAGCTCTCTTTCTTCTTCTCGTTAGAAACCTATATTATCTATGTACGGTTTGTAATATTGGGCACTGTAACAATTCTAAAATTCAGCTCCATGATTTTGGCTTAGAATTTAACATATAAATTTGTAAACACTTAATCAGCGAATACTTTGAAATGTAAATATTGAATCTAAATTATAATTAATATAGAGAAGGTTATGTGAATAATTATGGAAGTGTTTATATGCATTTTTGGTATATTGGAGTTGAGGGTATACGAAGTTTTATTGAGAGTGCAATTTTTCTGCATGTTGTGTTTTATTAAAAGACCCGATTTTGGGTCGGGAATAGTATGAAAGATATAGGGAAAACTTTGGCAAATTTTCTATAAATTGATAAGTATGGGTTCTACGGGTGTATGTAATCTTATGTCTTTCTATGTCCTAAAACCGTCACATTCCAAAAGTGGAATGTGACATATACTATGTATGTGAAATTATAACTATATGGATAACAAAAATTAATGATCTCAACTTTTGATAATGTGAGACCCTTGGAAATTATGGTTCTCAAAATTACTGCAAGTATAATTCTTGGCTAGTTCTCAAGATATAATTTAGTATTGATTATCTCATAGTGTTACTATAAGATCATGAATGATACGATCATATGAAATATTTATAGAAAAGCGAGTTGAATTATGAATGAGAGAATACTATTAAAAGGAAGATTGCTTAGTAATTATATTTGATTTTTGTATTCACAGATCCACCAATTATGTTTATAAGTTAAAATAATTATTAATATAAATTGTTATGAGATCAAGAGAAATAAGAAATGTGATAAGCACCAATTATATTTATAAGTTAAAATAATTATTAATATAAATTGTGATGAGATCAAAAGAAATAAGAAATGTGATAAGCAATATAAGGTAGTACATATTTTATCCATTCAAAATTTCTTTTTTGAGATGTTGTATATCTTTATCATGTGTATAATAAAGACCTCAAAGTGTTGTTGATCACGATGTCTATTTGTCAAGTATGAAACACCTATAAAGTTAGTCATAAATGGATAATATCTCATCATATGCAAGTGAAATTTTTGAAATAATTGGACAAAAGTTTAGATATGCCACAAAAGATATATAGATTCAGATATATAAGATATTAATTAATTATAAAGAATAATTAATTAATATAAATAATAATATTTAAATATTATTAATTTGAATTTTAAATCAACTAGGTAAATTTCTATTAATGGGAAGTTATAAGGAGTTTGATTTAATAAATAAAAAAAATATTTACATGTACTATTAATATAAATTTTATAGAAAGGAAATCCTATATTTTCTTCTAAAGTAATTCACATTAGTAAAGATCTAAAGAGTAATATTGAGAATTTAGACTGTAGATTCAAATAAGCTTTTCGCTGATAATATAAATTAAAGATTCGTTTTTGTAAACTACAAGAGATAGGAATTCTATCAAATTCTATATATTTGAATTCTCAACGGCAACAATTATCTTGCTCTTGTAACCATGGACAACAATCACTGGTAGCCTTGATCACAGGAAAAACAAAACAATGAATTCATTTGCTCAATGAAATTATTAGGTCAATGCCATTAAACATAGTAAAATAATTGTTTGTCCCTAAAACATCTAAACCTAAATCTAATAAAATACATATATCTAATACATCTTTGAATTTTTTTTATTTTTTTTTTCTTAAATAAGATGTAATTTTATTTATTTAAAAAATAATTATTGATATAACTTAACCAAAAGCTAATTTTAAAACCATTCTTAAAATCTAATGCATCATAATTGATTGAATTTTTTCCTTCACAATTCCTCAATTCAAAATTTATATATATATCACCCAAAATCAATTTTAAAATCATCCTTAAAATTTAAAATATCATAGGTGACGAATTTTCACTTTAACCATTCTCTGACTCAGTATTTATATATAGTTATTTCTTATATTTTATTGTGGTATCAAGCCGACAAAAAATAAAAATAAATAAGAAGATAAGAACGCTTTACTCGTCACAAAATTGAAGCTATTAATAAACAGAGTCAATAATCCAAATTGTTTTGCAGTATCAATTTACACTGAAGAAGTACTTCTTGCAACAACCGTTATATTCTACTAACCATACAGTGAAAATCATAAATCTTGAAACCATTATGCTTCAAATTGGATATTAATCATCCTATGATAAGTATGAATCCTGAAAAGAGCAAACAGAGTAGAAAGCACAAGCAATCAAGTACATGTGCTCAAGCCTAACAAAGATCAGCATTGGGTTTTCATTATAAGCAAAAATAAAAAGAACAGAACATATGTAGGACATAGATATGCATAAGAGGGCCTCAAATCATTCTAAAGGTATAGATTTGCAGATGAACAAACTCTTTCATACAATTAGGTGTAAACTGAAAAACTCTCCACATTGAGTAATGAATGTTTAACTCTTACTTTCTACACTTCCAAGCTGATACAGAAAAAAGTGGCCGATCCTGCCAGCAAATTACTACACACCCATTTTCTTCCTTAATCTTATAACCATCACTACCATACCCTTGCAACAATCTTCTTGCTTGCAACATACCAAAGTAGCTCAAAGGCACATTTCCAAATCCAGCTAAATCAAGCCTCTGAATCCACTTCTCAAGTTTTTCATGTCGTTCCTTTCTTTCAGCTCCTTCACATGCGACAATGTTCTTTATTTCCTCCCCAAACAGCATTTTCTCCACCTTAAGTCTCTCCGTGGATGTTCTTGATACAGTAGATTCCAAACAGTCAAATAAGGCTGCGTATGAGTATAATGCCTCTAGTAGCCTCTCCATCAGAGTTGATCCATTATGATTAGAATCTTGTTCCATTACCATCATGAGCTTTGGTGACAAACACCACAGCATATTGAGAAAATAATCCATCTTCACTGAAGCAGTTGAAGATAGAGGTGATGACGAGGTTGAGTCGAGACTTGGGTTATATCCATTTACCATGTCTTTCTCAAGCAACTCTCCCAATGTGTTTTGGTTCATCTGAAGGACTCTTTGCAAGTGAATTCCATTTGAATTCTTCAATGTCACTGGAGATCTCTTCCTCAATTCATCATCTGAGGCCAAAAAAGAATGCAATTGGAGAACTGAACTAATTGCTAGAGCCTCCCCAGTTTTAACACGCAACTTTTCAACATCAAGATTATCTAATTTGGTAACAATGGGATTGAATTGAAAGGGTATATCCAACCTTTCTGCTTCTTCAATCAGTTTATGAGCCATTTGATCTAGTACCTCTTTCTGTTGATGAATCCCTGTAATTCTCAAATGGGGCGGCCCCTCAGGCCTTGCACTTAAAGTTTGGAGAAGTGCAAGCCATTGTGCAGGTTCAGCAGCATTAAGATCAATAATATGAACCATCTTTTCCCCTTCCATGGCTTCAATTATAGCTTGGTTTGTAAGCACAAAAGCCACTTTCAAGAAAGGAAACATCTCGAAAATCAATTTGCGAACCAGAATTTCCTCAGAAAACAGGGTTAGTTTAGTAGCATTAAGGGCCCTGTGTAAACCAGGCCAGGATTTGATGATCCTATGAGCAAGTGCCTCAGTAAAATAAGCAGCAATTCGCTGCATGGTATCTCCATCAGCAGAAGCTAGTTGAGAGATCTGCCCAAGGGCAATCTCTGCATTTTCAAGGCTACCAGCAGCTACATGGTTTGCACAAGTAAGCAATAAATGGATCAAATACAATCCCCTCTCCTCAGATTTTAGCTCTCTAAGCCAAGGATATGGTGATCCTATATCCGGTGAAAGTGACATCATGGAGAAAAATTGGAGAGGTGATGATGTCACTGATGATGATCCATCATCTTGAAACATTGGTATAAAACTAAAACAGTCAATCAAGCAGAACAGATATGGGAACAAAAAGAAACAAAGATTGAATGTAATTGTTAACCAGAGATGGGATCAAGAAAATTAATTCACAGAGGAATCCACAATTCACACAAATATTTAATAGATCACAGATGCAAGAAACTGAACCTGTAAAATCCGATCTACAGAAACTGAACAAATATATGTAAAATCCTGAAAAAGGAAAAGCTCAAGTGGGGAGTCGGATACTTGATCAATTCAGCTCCAATACACAGAGAAAGAACAAAAAACAGTAACAAGACAAAAGAAATGAACACAATATTCAAAACTAGCCAAGCAAACCAAGAACCAGAAAATCCTTACTGGCTTTGTAATAGATTAAAACCCACAAGAAATTCCAAGAAAAATCCAAAGATTGCAGGTTCAATTTCTTCTATGAATAAACATAAGTTCTCGGTTTTCTGGGTTTCCCTGTTTTTCTCTGGTTTCTTCAGGGAGAAGGAGAGAGAGAAAAAGAGAGTCAATTAAAAGCTCTAAAAAGAGAGTTAATTAAAAGCTCTCTTTGAATTTTTGAATATCTTGTTTGTTCATGGTTACGTTTGTCTCAACCTGATGAGGAAAGGTCTGATTTTTGTCGTTTTGTAATTTGTTGTCGTTTTTCCTCTCTTCTTTTATCTTCTCTTCAATATGGAATTTATGAGAAGGTGAGTCATTTAGGGCAAATAGTCAGTAGTTGGTTGGTTCCTCTTTCTTCCTATAAATTTTGTCTCTTCCTCCCTCTCTCTAAAACTTCCATTTTTATGGTTTATTTTGCCTTAACATTAGGTGGCTAGAGAATCAAAGGGTGGCCCTGAAAGGACTTTATATTATTCTCAAAGGTTACAAAAGTCCAAACATGCCCTAACCAAAGAAAACAAAGCCCTCAGTTTTGTTTCTTAGTGGGGTAAGTGTGGGAATTGCAAGAAAGAAAATGAAAATAAAGAAGAAAAAAAAACAGGGTACTTGAAAATACTTCCAAATTTTAGTTTTGTTTTTTAGTTGAAAGCCAATGACCTTACCATTGGTATTATCTTCTTTATATTAAGACAAAGAGACAAAGAGGTTAAGGAAACTTCCAAAATTTTGATTGTACATTTATATCTCTAATTCTACCTGTGGAGTCATAGTTGGCTCTTGTGGAAACTTATGAGCTACTAATATCTACTCTCCTATTCTAAATTTTCCTTTCTTGCTTTTATTATTATTTATTAATTTCACCTTTTTCCTTTTCCTTTTTTTTTCTAAAATTTAACTTAATTATTAAGTTTAGTTTTAAAAAAAATTAATTAAATAATCTCTTATATTTATTTCCTTTAATAAAATACTTTCCGACAAACATAATTAATATTTTTTCATAAATGAATTGAAAAAAAATCACACACACACACACACATATATATATATATATATATATATATATATAAGATCTCTCTTTTTTTTACTAAAACTCATATTAAATATTAATTTTTTTAACATTCCATTTACTTTTTAAATTATATGATATGTTTTAAATAATAAAAAATATATTTTCATTGTAAACAACAACAACAAAATTACACTGTCAAAAAATACATTACTTTTGATTTTAAAATGTATATAATTTTTTTTAACCTAAAAACATAATTTTGTATTATTAAAATATGTAAAACATTTTTTAAATTTTTTAAAATAAAAATTAAGCTTAATTTTATATATACTATATCACGAAATTAATTTTAAATTTAATTAGACAAATTAAAAAATAATTACTGATCAATTTGAATCTTATATTTTCATTTCTTATAATTAAGAATATTTTAATATTTTTACTATTAAATTTTTTCCTTTAATTACAAAAAATTATTTTAACTCATGGTAAATGATTATTTTATTAATAAAAATAAATATGAAAAATTATATTATTTTATTAATAGTAAAAAAAATTTGTTGAAGGGAATAAATATAAGTAACTATTTAGTTTATTTCTAAAAATTAATAGAAATGGCAATGGGATGGAGTATGGGTAGAGAATTATCCCCATCCCTACTCTCACCCCGCCTTAGCGGAAAATCTTGATCCTCATTTTTGTCTCACAAATGGGGATAATTTAATTTTATTTCCTTTTCCATGAAGATCTTCATCTCTGCAGGAATTCTCATTTCTCATTTGAATTTTATATTATTGAATCTATATATATTTATAAAATTCATAATAATAGCTAAAAATAAAATAAATTTATTTAGAAAATATTAATAAAATTCAGATACATAAAATATCAACCAAATATAACTAAAATGTAAATACGCTTAATACATTAAAAATATTATGTAATGTTTAATAAAATATTAAAAATTTAGCATGTATAAAAATATAAGAATACTTATATAAAATTAAATCCAATAAATACAAAGATTTTAAAAAAATTTCAACAATCTTATAAATTTTTCTGCATTTAAAATTCAATACATTAATTAAATGTAAGTTAAATATATAATTTGCATGTATTAAAAAAAATAATTATTATTTTTTAACATAATGGAACAAATATGTAATATCTGTCATTTTTATAGTATTTTATTGATTTTATATGTTTGGAGAATTAATTAAATTTTAGATGTGAATGTTGAGAATTTCAGGAATTTTTGATTTTTGATGTTGCAGGATTTTGTGATAATAATTTCATATTCTTAAAGACATAATTTGGTAAAGTGTAACATGAAAGTTGTGAGTTTATGTCTTGATTATAATTCTGTAAAATGGTTTGGAAAAATTTTATTTAAGTTATAAGTTGTATCTATTTGAGCAAGGTTGGTCTGGTTGAGAGTTTCTGCAGGGATGCAGTGTATGTTTGAAATTACTGGGAATGACTGAGGCAGAATTAGTTAAAGTTGTGAACATGAAAAATGTTCATTTATATGTTAAAATAATGTCTGTAAAATTTCAGAATTTTTGGATAAGTGTATCTCAGTGTAGAGTGGGTTTTATCAGACCTGTTCGGAGAGATTCTAAGGCAGCAAGTCTGGGTGATATTTGGAGAGTCACCATGGTCTGTGTGTTGGTCCTTTTGATTTGAAATTTTGAAATGTTGTGCTCATGAATGTTGATTTTAAGTAATAAAAAAATTAGTAAGTTTGGATATTTGTAACTCATTTGCGAGCTGGCTAAGTGTGGGATGTCCAGGCAGGGTTTTAACTTAGAGGAATTTTTGTTATGGCGAGCCAGCAAAATGAGAGGAGGCATTTTGCGAAGTGGTGAGGTGAGTTTGCCGAAGTGGCAATTCACGAAGAGGAAGTTGGCGAAGAGTTTTGGCGAAGAGCTTTGGTGAAGAGGATTTGGCGAAGAGTTTTGGCGAAGAGCTTTGGTGAAGAGGATTTGGCGAAGAGCTTTGGCAAAAAGGATTTGGCGAAAAGGATAAGGCGAGGTGACAATATGCGAAGAGGCATTATGCGAAGAGGGATTGTGCGAAGTGGGATTGTGCAAAGTGATAGTTCGCGAAGAAGCGAAGAGGAGAAGAAGCATTGTCGAGGTAGCATATGCGAGGAAGAGTTCGCGAGGAGAGTCTGGCGAGGCAGCATACGCGAGGTAGCATATGCGAGCTGAAATAGCGAAGTGGCAATGCCGGATCAAGTTTGGTGAGCTGGAAAGTGCGAGCTGGGAATGCGAAGTGGGAATGGCAAGCTGGCCTATGCGAGGTAACTTTGCCAAGGCAGATTGGCGAGCTGGCTAGTGTGTTTCTGGGGCAATGTTTTATTTAAACCTAGCAACCCCCAGTAGCGTTTCACGATTTTTCTTTCTTCTTCCTTCGATTAAATTTCAGTCCTTTCTCAGGTTTGTTTCATTTTATTTTCTAAGACATTAATAATCAAATTAATGCATTAGACTTCTAGATTAGTCTATATTAAGGCAGAAATTACCAGATTTGAGCAGTAATCTCAGGAATTTCAGTTTGAAGGAAATAAGGTAAATTTTCTTCCTAAGCTATTTTCTTTGGATTTATTTAAGTCTATGGGTTAGGATAATTAATGCTGGGTATACAGGATTTATTGCTTACAAATTGCAGTCATTAATGGAAATTAATGTGGGAGAAATTAGTTTGGTAAGACTATCATGAACAGTAATTCCGAAAATTTAATGCAGAAATTCCTTAAAGAGATAAATGAAATTGTTGTTGGGAATTAAGAATAAAGACTCTAAGATAATGAATTATTAGGAAATCATGTTGAATATTATTGGTTTGGAGAAACCCTAATTTTGTATATTTGGAAAATTTCTTAGGAGAAGAAATTCTAATTAATTGAGGAATTATAAGTGGGCAGATTGCTAAGAGGAATTTAAGAGAAATTTGTATAAGAGGTAAGTATGAACATCCCATACGATTAATGTTCTTTGAAATTAAAATGACCAAAGTATTCTTATATTTGATTATCCTATTGTATATATACTTATATACTTGTATAATGTGAATGGCTTGATCAATATTCTTGGATCAAGTTCATATGTTTCTTGCTTGTGAACCGGATTCGAATAATGTTATATGATGATGGTCTTGCGACCAATATGCTTCTTATGAGATTGAAACCCCATGACCCATGGATAGAACGCTTTTCCCAATGAGAGTAAATTCATTGGTCCATTGTGCACTTTGAGAGCCCAGCCGATAGGGTTTTTATCAGTGTTCCGCCTAGAGGAAGCTATGAGCTCTAGGCGCATGCCTGGCTAAGCATGTGTGCACGTTAAGGTAGCAAGGCTACCGATACGTATGTTATGATATGAGATCAGTTCTACCAGATAAGATTTGATAATGCTATTCTTTGTGGGCATTCTATGTTCTAAATATGAACCATGATTTGAATTTGACATGATTTGATATAGCCAAATTATTATGAGTAACCACGTTCCTTTAAGTAAAGCTTATGACTTCTTTCATATCTTTATTTATAGATATTTGTTCATGACCATGATTCGATATTCAATTCTTATTGTATAATGTTCATATCTTACTGAGTTGAAGGCTCACTCCTTTTCTGTGGATTTCAGGTGATAGCATAGCTCGTGAGGAAGCTAATAGAGAGGATCGGGCTTCTTGACTTATTTACTCCAAGAAGCTTCATTGTAATAACTTTTGAGATATTTTGTATATTTAATTAATGGTATTATGATACAATATATATTGGAGTATACTCTAGAGCTCCGTAGTTAGTTTTTCGAGGATACTAGAATATTTTGATGTATGATTGTTACCTTTTGGGTACTCTTGTTCCTTAGTGATGTGAGATGTCTCTTTTGATCATTAAGTAACAAGAGAAGAATATGAAATGATAAATAGAAAAGTTATGATTGATTTTAATTATATGTATGGGCATGGCCATTGTATGATAATGTATGATGTGTTATGATTGATATAATAGTATATGAGATTCATGATTTGTGAGTTCTACGGGTTTATGGTGGCCTTAAGCCTACCCTTACCCTAGAACCGTCGCACCACTGGAGTTGGGGTGTGACAGAGGTGGTATCAGAGCTCTAGATTTACAATCCTTAATATAGAAGATAAATAGAGAGGCATGAGCACTAGTATAAATGTTGATTAAGTTAACTACGGAACATAGGATCATGTCTCGTCCAGTTGTGTCTTCCTTTGATATGTATATCTGCGTTAAGTGTGCATAGTGAGTTTGATGTGTTTGTTCTTCTTATCAGTATCGAGATGCCTCCGCGTCGAGGAAGAGGATGAGGTCGAGGCCATCCTAGATGGGAATTTCCTTCTAAAGAGGGTTCAGTAGGAGGGAATAGAGGAGAAGAGGTTCCTCCTGTACCACCAGTAGATGTGGCTAATATGGCGCAATAGTTAGACCAGCCGTAGAGGAACTATGAGGTATTAGCTGAGTTTATTACTCAACAGAGGTAGCAGTAGGCTCCCCCTGTTCAGGCAGTTTCGGATATTCCAGTTCCTCCACCCCCGCCCGCAGTGGTACATCAGGTTGAGGAGGTATCTTTTGAGAAGTTTCTGAAGCTTAAGCCTTCAGAGTATCGAGGTGAGGTAGATCCTACAGATTTTCTGGAAGAGATAGAAGAGAAAGTCCAGATTTTGAGGATTCCGGATAGAAGAGCCATTGAGTTTGCTGGATCTTTGATGAAAGCTGAAGCTAAGGACTGATTCAAGAGAAGCATCTCTGGTATGCTTCGAGATAATGAAGAGTTGGCATGGAAGAGATTTAGAGAAATGGTCCTTGATGAATTTCTTCTGGAGAGTGTAAGGGATGCTAAAGCTATGGAGTTTGAGAGGTTGGTTCAGACTCCGGGTATGACTGTATCTAAGTATGTGAAGAAGTTCAACCAGATGAGTAAGTTTGCTCCAGCTCTTGTGCCTTCGGAAGCGGCAAGGATTCAGCGGTTCCGTAGGGGATTGGTAGCGCCGTTATTTAAAGTCTTGGTTGCTCTTGAGTTTGACTCCTATTCCAAGTTAGTGGATAAAGTGAGAGTGATTGAGAACAGAGAAATGGAAGCTAGATCCGAGAGAGAAGAAAAGAAAAAGGCTAAGGTTGGAAGCTCTTCTAGGCAAAGAAAAGAAAAAGGCTAAGGTTGGAAGCTCTTCTAGGCAAGATAGTGGGGTGAAGAGTATGAATGTTGTGCCTCAATTAGTTGTTAGAGGGGGATTTAGAGGGCCATCGGGGAGATTTCAACAGAGACTGAATCCCTTCAGATTTGTTCCTCAAGTGAGCCACAGTGCGGCCAGTTCGGCACCACCTAGGACTAATCCTTCTTATCCTACTTATGGTAAACTTCATAGAGGACCTTGCTTCTATGCATCATGCGCATGTTAGGGATGTGGACAGCATGGTCATCTTCTTAAGGATTGTCCACGGCCTTCTTTTGAAGTTAGACAGCAGGCTTCTCAGGCTTTAGTTCAGATGAGCAGAGAGAGGAGCATTGGCCAGCATCTAAGTGGAGGTAGAGGTAATTTAGGCAGAAATGTTGAAGCTGGCAGAGGATCAGGTCAGCATGAGTCTCAAGCTTTTGGATCAGCTCCGATGGGTAGAGGCAGAAGGAGAGTCTTTGCCTTGGCACAGCATGAAGCCCAAGCATCCAATACTGTGGTTACAGGTATTCTTCTGATTCAAGCCTTGAATGCTAGAGTTTTGTTTGATTCGGGAGCTATGTATTCATTTGTATCATCCTGCTTTGCTAAGAAGTTGCATGTGCCTTGTGTTTTACTTGAGAATGTGTTGATTATGTCTACTCCTTTGGAAAAGGAGATTGAGGTTCAGAAATCCTATCCATCCTGTGTGGTTAGCATAGGTGGCAAGAGCTTGGATGCAGATTTGATTGAATTGCTAGTGTTGGAGTTTGATGTGATTTTGGGCATGGATTGGTTGTCCAAGCATTATACCATTATTGATTGTAATGGGAAGAAGCTTGTCTTTAAGCCACCTTCGGGTGAGGAATTTGAGTTCTAAGGGGAACGGAGCGAAGTGCCATACAATGTGATATCTGCTATTGGGGTAAGAAGATTGTTGAGAAAGGGTTGCCAAGGATATTTGGCATATGTCTGGGATACTAATAAGGAAGTGAAGAGTATGGAGTAGATTCCTATAGTCAATGAGTTCCCGGATATATTTCTTGAAGAATTGCCTAGTTTGCCACCGGATAGAGAGATAGAGTTCGGTATAAAGTTGCTACCTGGCACAAGTCCGATTTCTATCCCTCCATACCGTATGGCACCAGTGGAGTTGAAAGAGTTGAAGACTCAGTTGCAAGATCTGCTTGACAAGGATTCATTAGACCCAGTAGTTCACCATAGGGAGTACCTGTACTCTTTGTGAAAAGAAGGATGGTTCTATGAGGTTATGCATGGACTACAAGCAGCTTAACAAGATGACCATCAAGAACAAGTATCCTTTTCCAAGGATTGATGATTTATTTGATCAGCTGCAGGGTGCAAGTCATTTCTCCAAGATAGACTTGAGATCGGGATACCATCAATTGAGAATTCGGAATGAGGATGTATCGAAGACAGCATTCCGAACCAGATATGGACACTATGAGTTCTTAATGTTGTCATTTGGATTGACTAATACACCAGTTGCATTCATGGATTTGATGAATAGAGTGTTCAGGCTATTTTTGGACAAGTTTGTCATTGTGTTTATTGATGACATTCTTGTGTATTCTAAGAGTAAAAAAGAGCATGAAGAGCACCTTAGAGTTGTGCTGCAGATTTTAAGAGAGCATCAGCTATTTTCCAAGCTTTAGAAGTGTGAATTCTAGCTTGAGAATGTGGGCTTTCTGGGGCATATAGTGAGCAAGGAAGGGATTAGAGTTGATCCTAAGAAGATTGATGCAATTCTTAGTTGGCCTAGACCCACGAATGTTTTAGAAGTCAGAAGTTTCTTGGGTTTAGCAGGCTACTACAGGAGATTTGTTCAAGACTTCTCCAAGATTGCAGCTCCTTTGAGCAAGCTCACTCAGAAGCAAGTTAAATTTCTATGGTCAGATGCATGTGAAGAGAGCTTCCAGAAGTTGAAGATTTGTCTCACCACGGCACTTGTATTAGCTTTGCCGTCGGGTGAAGGAGGATATACGGTGTATTGCGATGCCTCGCGAGTGGGGTTTGGTTATGTGCTTATGCAGCATGGAAGAGTGATAGCTTATGCTTCGAGACAGTTGAGGAAGCATGAGATGAACTATCCCACTCATGATCTTGAGATAGCTACAGTAATGTTTGCATTTAAGATCTAGAGACACTACTTGTATGGTGAGAAGTGTGAGATTTTCACAGATCATAAGAGTTTGAAGTACATATTTCAGCAGAAAGATCTCAACCCTAGGCAAATAAGATGAGTTGAATTGCTTAAGGATTATGACTGTGAAATCCTATATCATCCAGGAAAAGCCAATGTGGTAGCGGATGCATTGAGTAGAAAGTCCTCGGGGAGCTTGTCCCATATTCAAGTGAGCAGAAGGTCCCTAGTGAGGGAAGTGCAGGAATTGCATGATATGGAAATCAGTTGGGAATTGTCAGAGTCATGAGTGCTTTTGGAAAATTTCCAAGTCAATCCACTTCTCATTGAGCAAATTAGAGAAGCTCAAGATAGAGACCCTCAGTTGGTAAAGATAAAGAATGAGGTGAGATAAAAAAAAAACTCCAGGATTTCATGTGCTTGATGGCTTGTTAAGGCATGGTAATATCCTATGTGTTCCAGCAGTTGATGGGTTGAGAGATATGATTCTTA
>CANXYC011237018.1:0-13912 GCA_948193065.1 Aleurites moluccanus | reverse complement strand
TATATATATATATATATATATATATATATATTTCACATGTATTTTTGTTATATAAAAATAAAAATTATTGAAAATTAATTAATTTCTCAAAAGCAAAAGTAATTAGGAAAAAAGAAAGAGGGAAAGAAGGGGGCAAAAAATAACTTTAGCTCTAGCTAAATGTTTTCGTGTTTTAGAAGAAAGAAATAATAAAAAGAATGAAAAAGAAATTAAAGGATTTGAAATTTGATGCTAATTAGGCATACAATTAGATAGTATTTATAACAACCAAAGGTATCTTAGGTGGTGGTTGACTTGTTGTAGATATACCTATTTTTATGTGGGGGGCACTTGCAGTTTCCTACGTTTCATAATCGATGTGAGCGAAGAGAATAAATAATATATATATATAATATTTGTGGAATAGTGTTGATCCTTCTACACTATTAAAGTTAAGGCATACATACATTTTTCTTTTTAAATTGTATTATGAATTATGTATTAAGGAATCATATTAAATTTATCATTTAAAATAGTTTATGACAGACCATCAGCATTGAGATTAAAAAAAATATTTCGTATGATATTAGAATTTTCGTTTATAATATAAATTAGTTGAATTAATTATCATTTATAATTTATTTAAATTCTATATTGATAATATATTTAAATGTGACTTGATTGTTTAATTGAGTAAGGTTAAATTTAAGTGATGAGTCAAATTAAATTTGAATATTATAATATGTAATTTGAGTGATTTTAAAATATATAATTATATATTTAAATATTTGTATAATTTTAAATATTTTTTTTTATCAACCAAAAACGAAAATACATTGATAAAGAAAGAAATTAAAATAGGAGCATTAATGTGACGGGTTGGACTCGTAACCTTGTGAAAAGACAATTTTGTGGGCTTAGTGAACCTTTGCGGGGTACAATTGATATGAAAGTATGGATCAATTGAGTAGCTTCATAAATATGAGGAATTTGGAGGATGATCTCCTCGTAGCAATGAGTTTCTCCTCCTCGCATTGTAATGATTATGCTAGATTGATGACTTTTGTAAGGAATTTGGGAACTTTAGTGTTCGTTTTTTTTTTTTTTGAGTATATTTAATATAATTTTAAATATATTTAATATAAATCTTATAAATAATGGATTTTTGTAATAGGTTTATATGGATACGAGTTCATTAATTGGTAAACTCTAGTGTATTCTTATATATGTTAGTTGGAAGTAACATGCTTGGTATTTCAAATTAAATATTTTGAGTGTAATACTTTAAGCAATTATATATATAATTGCTTACCTATAAAATCTAACAATCTTAAAGTATTACACTCACCATAGTAACAAAATTTTGAGGCTCAATTTTTTGTACTAGCATGTTTGTTTTCTTTTGTAATGTGTCAGATTTAACTTTTAGAGGGTACCTACAATCAGCTATAAAGTAACCCCATTTTCCACAGTTATAGCAATTGCCTTTTTTTTACTTAGAGCATTTTTGGCCTCCAACTTTTGAGATTCACTTTTAGGTGATTTGGATTTCTTAGATTTTTTTTTTAGAATTTGTTACCATGTTAGCAGCTGACTGTTGCTGTCTAACCATTTCCAAGTTATTTCTAACTTGATTCTCATCTTCGATTCTAATGAATCATTTGAGATCATCCAATTCCACTTGCATCATTTTTCTATATATTTCAGTTTTAAAAATATGCCAAGCAGATGGTATTTTTAAATAATCGCACCAATAAGAAAGGGCACACATACAATAATTTTTTCATTGGTCAATTTAGATTTCAAATTTTCTAAATCAGTAACTTGGGAAGTGATTTCCATACCTTCATTGATTTGAAATCTATGAATTTGTTAACTGTGAAGCCTCGCCCGAGGTCCGCATCCTGTCCAACTGAATTGAAATCGGGAATGCTCATTTTGGAATGATTTCTCACAGATTAAGACGACCCTAGCGCCTTTTATTTGAAAATAATTTTGAGTTTTGAAGTCACCATCTTAAGTTATTTTTGTTGGGAAAATTTAAGGTAAAAATCCATTTTGACTCCAGTTTTATCCCAATGGAAAAAAGTGCACTAGTCTTTGAAACCAAAGAGAATTCGAGAATTAGGTTTTCGGTTGAATTTGGCTTTTAATTTTAATCTTGATTTAAAATATTTTTGATGAGTAATTTAAAGAATGATATATATAAAATGAACATATAAGATGAACACATAAAAATAAGTTAAGTAATAGAGCAATAAAAGAATGATAAAGTAAATTATTACAATTGAAAACCCAAAATAAGGGATATCAACTCTAGCCCCTATGGGTTCTAGGTTGATTGCACATTCTCCAAAGATCTGAACATGATAAAATACAATAAACAAAGTAAATGGAGAAAGATGGTTTTTAACATTTTTGGTTTTGAAGCTATTATACAGCTTGCCTGCGTATCCCATTGAATGAGAATCAAAACCCACACAGTTCTTCCTTCTTACGAAGTAGGGTTGATTTTATGCCCAATTTATCATGTTTTGGTTCTTTATTTTGATGCTTTATCAAACTAAAGAAGATGAGTTGTTAATTTTGATGCTCTATCAAAATAGAAAAAGAGGAAGTTTATGGGTTGATACCTTTTGCCTTGGTGTTTGGGGAGGCAGTGGACGGAGTGCTCTTCCGGATCGGAGTTTCACCTTGAATTGATCAAAACATGAGGGAACAATCAAACTGCCTTTTACCTGACAATTCAAAAGATAAGAAAACAAACAAACGGAGTGATTTTATGTTAGTCAAACTTTGGGGCTCCACACGCCCTAAAAGCCCTTTTAAACTCGAAAAGGAACTTAAATAAGGAAAGAATGAGTATATGAGGGAGAAGAGAGTAAAATCAAATAGTGAAAATTCAAACTAGATGATTTTTTGTGTCTTTTTTTTTGGGTGTGTTTTTTTGGTGTCTTTAGCCAAGTGGGAGGGTCTCTCTATTTATAATAGAGAGCTGGGGGTCGAATTTCATCATTTCTTGATGTGGGATTTGGTGAAAAAGACCTAAAAAAGGAAAGCTGCCATGGGCATGAAAGGGAAATGCTGTCGGAGGGGGTGGCGGCGCCACAGCCTAAGGAGGGCGGTAGAAGGACCAAAGGAGGGCGACAACCTTGTTGGCACACAGGGCTGCCACCCTAAAGGGAAGGCGGTGCCGCCAAGGAGGGCAGCAATGCCTCCCCTTGGGGGCTGTAGCAGGGGGTCTGAGTCCATTTCTGACGTTTTTCGAGTTCGTCGATATATAAGTTCGGTTTTGGTAAGCACCGTTCGGCTTGGCACAAGTTCAAGGGGTGTAAAAAATCGATGTTCACAGCTGCCCCCATCATGGCTGTTCATCTTGGATGACAGATGTGATATTAAAGAACTGGGTTGTTTTTGTCTGTTTGAAACAAAACAAAATATTTTTTGATCACATTTTGCAGTGTTTGGAGGTATACAGGTCTGATCTGTCAACTTTTTATTTTTTTGATATTTTTCTATTTCTGTCACTTTCTAAGTTACAGAGGCATCCCAAATTTGATTTGGGCAAATATAGCTCTATTACTAGAGAAAAATCATACGGACACAACAAAACTGACGGCATTGGATTCTGACTTGAATTACTCCAAAAATGCAAGTTTCCTTATTTTTTGACAAAGCTGGGGACATGATGGTCATTTCTGATATTCCCAAAATCTATAAATAGGGGTAAGACTCTCTCATTCCCTTCACTCTCATTTTCACATTTCTCTCTTACTCTCTAGCTTTTCTCTCTAGAATTTTCTTGATGACTTCAGCTTCTGGAAGTGCTACTAGTAACAGGGGACACTATAACTATGAGGCCTCGTGGGACAATCTTGACCCAGAGAATTTATTGTAGGAGCCGGAACAACATGGTTCCTGGGATGGCAGAATTGAGGTATTTTTCAACCCTTTTTTTTTTTTTGCAAATCTTTGCTGAGTGAATTTCTTTTCCTTGAAAGACCACCGTGCTTGGGAATAGGTGGGCATATCAAATTTGGCTTATCTGGCTGATGCTTTATCAGCTGAAACTCCAGTAAAACCCCTGTTTGAGCCCACTAGTTCTGTATCCTTTCTGAAGGTCAAAACAAACCCCGAGAGCAATGTAACCTTAATCAAGGCACTGACTGAGCGGTGGTGGGACACTACTAACACCTTTCACTTTCCGTGTAGGGAGTTGACAGTTACTCCTCTAGATCTGTAAATGTTGACTGGCTTATGCTTTGGGACCCGTCATCTGGATCTCTGTTCTAACTGGAGGACAACCTTTACTCTTAAAGATATGATCCGGCTTATAGGTCAGGATCCACCTCGGGATCGAATATCAGTGCCTTTCACCTGGCTTCAGGCTCGGCTGAGGGAGATGGAGCCATTCACTGACATGATATTTGATACTGCGGCTGTGGCTAGATTGATGGTGTTGATCCTGGTGGAATGCACATTCGGTCATACCCGTCGTGACACTGTTAACTTGAACATTCTGCCAATCTTGATAGATATGACTCTGTTGGGTGAATATGATTGGGTTGGCGCTATCCTAAGCACCATGTACTGGGAGATGTGCGACTTATCTTGAGGAACTTTCAACTCTTATGGCGGGACTCATTTTGTCTGGGAGGTATGCTCTCTGCATCCTTTGTTAACTTTGGACTATGAGGTACTCTCTACACCATTAATTTTGATTTGGGAGGTACTCTCTACACCCTTTCTAAACTTCTGTCTAGTCTTTCTGACTTTTTGTCTTTTAGTGCATGAATCAGGTATGGGCTTATGAATATTTTCTAACTCTTGCCCCCGCTCTTAGCAACCCTAGGCTGGATGTCTTTCCAACCGGTATCCGGTGGAATAGGGAATACTGGACTAGCTCTGAAGTGCGTGAATTTAGGACTATTCAAGCAGTCTTGATACTTTTCAGGTATTTTCTGATTTTATCTTTCTCATATTTCCTGGTTTTACTTACAACAATCATTTGTGCAGGTTGTGACCAAACCCTACATCGATAGGATGCAGCTGATGCTAGTAGAACTTGACCCAAGTGCCACACTGGCTTGTTCCCGGCTGTTGCTTCGCTCTCTACATTACAAGTTATACTACTTAGGAGAAAGGGTTCGAGTCCGAACCATTGGTAGGTGGGTGGTTCTAGCACATCCACCTATTGACATAAGGTGGAATATGGAAATTCGTGCCCCTGATAAGGATTACACTGGTCTTCTAATTCATCTATATATGACTCATCAAGAGAACTATGTGATATTCTGCCACGCCCATCTGATGGGACCTGTTGGTGATCCCTGTCGAAGATTGGAACGCTCATCTGATACTGCTGGTCCCTCAACTGTTAGGCCAAGTCAGGCTCAAAGTGTAGGTGCATCAAGAAATCCTTCTTCGGCTGATCCTAGTATTGCTCCTGAGATTTGAACTGATTCTGATCAGGTCCCCTTAGGCCCTAATTATTGGTTCTCTGAAGATATATTTTACACCAATTCTCATGGCGAGATATAGACATATCATCTTCCAGATGCAGTTCATCCTCTTGCATCAGACTTCCTGATAACCCTAAAGTATGTTCATGCTCTTTCTCTTGGCGTTTGCTTTTGGAAAAGATTCTTTAGCTAAGCGTCTGATATCTTGTTTTATAGATTACCATAAAGTGGGCCCATCACAATTACAGAGTGGAATGTAGAATGGAGTTAGCTTTGTCGGGTATGCTGACTCAATTTGAGTTCCGGATTGATCAATCTCATCCACCAGAGGAACCCCGTCGGCGTCGGAGATACTAATGGCTTTGTCTGAGCTTCTTTATTTCTTATCTTGCTTTGCTTTTGTTTATGTCTGAACTATGATGTATGGATGATATTCGATGTATGCAAGATGTATGAACCTTATGATTCTCTTTTAAATTTCCCCATGTTATGAATGCAAACTAAAAATGCTATGAAATGCCATATAATTTTTAGTCCAAAAATGAAATTAAATGTATTTAAATGATTAAAAAATGCCAAAAATTTTGAAAATGTTCTATAATGCCCCTCGAAGCCTCAAATTTTGAAAAAAGGTTCAAAAATTTGGAAAGATCCCGCCTAAAAGCTCGCTGCCGTCGGACTGAAAATGCGGTGCCGCCCTAGCCTTATGGCGATGCCGCCCTAGTCATGATAGGGAATGGCGGCACAGCCACCATGTGGTGGTGGTGCTTCCTATAGCCTATGGCGGTGCCAGCAGGTGACTTCGGCGGTGCTGCCCTAGGTTAACATGCCTTAGCTTGTCTGACTTGTTTTTCTATAAAAGAGGGTCCCCTTTTCTCAAAAAGTCACTCCGACTCTTTTTGACGCTTTTCAGCACTCTCTTTTTGTCTCTTTTCTCTTAATTTTTTTTTTCATGAAACCCTACTATAGCCACCATATGTTATTGTGGAACAAGAACCTAGACAAGGTCGAGAAAATCAATCTGGGCAAGTATGGGGTCAATTCTATTCTGACTTTGAGGGGTGTGAAAGTGGATTGGGATTTTATGAAGGCTTGTTTCAGGTTCTGAGATTTTGTGGACCACGTGTGTCACGACATTTTTCCGGATCGCGACGGTCCTAGGGCATGGGAGATGCCAATGGCGACTGACACCCGTAGAACCCAGTATCACATGCACAATCTATAAACCACAATATATTATCCATTTTAGTTAGTTACCATCCATTCTATTATTCTGTAATTCATTCTGTAAATTACTGCAATTGGCTATAACAATCCATATATCATATCATATAAATATCATATAACTCATATATATACATGTTCATTTCCTAGCTAACCCATACATACCCTATGGAATAGCTAGATTATGAACATCAAAATAATAACACAAATCAGAATATATACATCAGTAATGCTAGCATAAATCTCCGGATGATAGACAACAGGATTTTGCACTCTAGTCCTCTCCTGAAATGGGTAAACAAACAAAAGGTGAGTATATAAGATACTTAGTGAATCTATATGCATCAATAAATAAACAGTAGGTATCAATGAAGCAATGGTATTAATAAGTCAGATAACAGTATACAGAATCAATATCAGGTTACAAATAACCAAGGAATACCATATAGGCTCGGTATCATATGGAAAGACAGATAAAAGGATGGATTGTATGAAATCATACAATCTCCAGTAATCAGTATGGACCATATGTGAACATATAGGTCTCCAGTAGCATATCAATATCAATGAGCATAAGACTGATAAGGTCTTATGGCCAGGACCATAACCCCTCCTAGCTAGGGCATCAGTAATACAATGTGCACATTGCCGATATTATTTTCCCACTACCCTGTTGGGTCGATAGCTCTGTCAAGCCACATTAGGATCATTATCAAGAAACAATATATCAATGGATACCATTATGCAACAATGGCATCCTCCATATCAATAAACTCAATATCAGTCAATCAATTATCAATAGGGTTCATGGCAATGTAAAAGGTGACATACAAACAATGATACATGGTTTGGTATTCAACAAAGACATGGAACAAAAGTTGGCTCGGTGAAGGAAAACGGTAGGCCAATTGGCATGCCAACGTCACTGGCGATAATGGCATTTAAATGGTAGGCATATGGAATGCAAACAATAGTCCAAAGACAAAATAAGCTAGGCATTTCATCAAACACATGGTGGGAATACAATGGCAAGCCAATAGGTTAGGTTAGGGTGCAAAATTGACTTGCCCAATTCAACCAACAATAAGCCACATTTGCAATTATATATTAAGAATCAAGGAAATAATATTAAACAACATCGAATGATGTCAAATTGGCTATGGAAAACATGAAGAAAATAAGCAAAATATAAGGGCAATGAATAGTACAAGTGGTTTGGCCAACATACCACTTTCACAAATGAATTCTAATTTCAATTTTAACACAAATGGTATGTCAAATGATGCATATAAGACTCACCTAAACTTCCAAATAGCTTTGGAAAGTCCAATTCCACCCAATTTCACTAATGAAGCCAATAGGCACACCTATGCTCAAACTTGAGTTCTACACCAAACCAATCATCAATTAGTTACCTATTAACATCCAATTAACATATTCTAATATCAATTAACACTAATTAACACTAATTCAAATAGCTAAGTTACACAACTTCCATTAGGTTTAGAAATTTAGGGATTTCTAACAATTTGCATCAATTGATGCAATCTAACTAAAAACCCATCTAATTCAACTTTAGAATCATCTAAATAAACCATTAAAACCAACAAACTAACTTCTTACCTCAAGGTGGTGCTATTACCGAAATGGTGATGGAGTTCTTCCTTGAATTCCTTTGCTTTATCCTACAAATTGACGATGGAGATAGATAGAACTAGGTGAATACTCAATTTTTCCATCAATTTTCTTAAGAAAATTTTGAGAGAAATGAAGAAAAATGGAGGGAGAAATGGAAGAATGTGGTTCGGCCACTAATGAAGGAAGAAAAAAGATGAAGCCAATTCTTCTAAGTGTATAATATATAATAATATCAATTTGTAAAATTACAACTTAATCCTCAAACTTTCATATATCACACTTTGATCCAAATTTTTTTGTAATTTATTCTGTCAATTATGTCAGGATTTGGAATTCAAAGTGAGGAATCAATAAGCTTATTTTAATTTATACTTATTTATAAAAATAGTTTCAGAGTCATTCTGTAACTCTGACAGACCAATTTCCATTATTCACCTTAAAGTTTCTTTTTATTTACGATTTTGCCATTGGTTACTTTTCAGTGTTCCTAAATAATTTTCACTTCTTTCTTTTTACCAAAATTACACATGCATTATGATGATCTTTTACCCCCAGGTCCACTTCAGAAATTCTTTAGTCGATCGGACTGTTAATTTCTCGACAGTGTTTCTGACACCGTAACTTTTCGAAAAAGTAACTAGTTCGCTTTCTAACTGTGTCTCTAAAATTATTTTCCATCATTTCAAGACTTATGAACCATATATTGAGAACTAAATCATGCATGTGAGTTAGGGATTTCTAGGGTATTACATTATACCCCCTACAAATAAATTCGTCATCGAATTTAAATACATACATGACTCACTGCTGGAACAGGAATGGATATCTGCTTCTCATCTCCTGCTCGCTCTCCCAAGTACACTCCTCCATGGATTGATTCCTCCAGAGCACTTTAACCATCGGGATCTCCTTATTCCGTAACTGTCTGACCTATCGATCAATGATCTCCACTAGAAGCTCCTCATAAGACAAGTCATCACTGAGATCTACATCCTGAACCTCCAATATGTGTGATGGATCAGACACATACTTCCGCAACATAGAGATATGAAAAACTGGATGTACGTGGCTCATACTAGGTGGAAGAGCCAATCTGTAGGCCACATTACCAATCTTCTCAAGAATATCAAACAGGCTTATAAACCTTGGAGATAACTTTCCCCTCTTCCCAAATCTCATAATACCCCTCATCGGTGAGACCTTAAGGAAGACTTGATCACCAACTGCAAAAATGTACATCTTTCCTCTTCGGATCAGCATAACTCTTCTGCCTACTGAAGGCAGTCCTCATCCGATCTCTGATCATAGGTACCTTTTCCATAGTCTCTCTGATCAACTCTGGCCCCTCAAGCTGTTTCTCCCTTGGCTCTACCCAACACACTGGAGATCTACACTTCCTACCATATAGTGCTTCAAATGGAGCCATACCAATAGAAGAGTGGTAGCTATTGTTATAGTAGAACTCAATCAACGGTAGATAGTAATCCCAGTTACCTTTGAAATCCAGAACATACAATCTCAACATATCCTCCAAAGTCTGGATTGTCCTCTCCGACTGCCCATCAGTCTGCGGATGAAAAGCAATACTAAACCGTAACTGGGTACCCATGGCCTCTTGAAACTTTTGCCAGAATCGTGAAGTGAATTGTGTACCCCTGTTTGAAATAATCATCAATGGAACTATATGAAGTCGCACAATCTTATCCACATACAATTGTGTATACTGAGCTGCTGTGTAACTGGTCTTAACCTCCAGAAAATGAGCAGACTTTGTCATACGGTCTATAATCACCCATATGGAATCATAACCCCTCAAAGTCCTCGGTAGACCCACTACAAAATTCATAGTTACCTGCTCCCATTTCCACTCTAGCAACTCAATCTCCTGAAGTAACCTTGATGGCTTCTGATGCTCAAACTTAACCTGCTGACAAGCTAAGCATTTAGATACAAACTGAGCTACATCTCTCTTCATCCCAGGCCACTAATATACATCTCTCAAATTATGGTACATCTTGGTAATCCCTGGATGTACACTGTATGCTGAGTAGTGAGCCTCTCTCATAATTTGATCTTGTAGCCCATTAAAATCTGGTACACATATACACTTCCCACATCTCAGTACCCCATCCTATACTGTAAACTCTGTCATCTTCCCATTCTGTACCTCTCCCTTGAGCTTCAGTAGATAAGGATCCCTGTCCTGAGCCACTTTAATATCATCAAACAACAGTGACTTTACCAAAAATTGGGCTATCAGAGCCTGGTTCCGATCCTGGGATCCTAACTCCAACTCCACTCCCAAATCTGCCAACTCCCTCATCTCTCGGATCAATGGCCTCCTGCCAATCACAATATGAGCTAGACTGCCCATCGATTTCCTGCTTAGTGCATCAGCCACTACATTGGATTTACCCAGGTGGTAAAGAATCTCACACTCATAATCCTTAAGTAGCTCCACCCATCTGCGCTGCCGAAGATTCAGATCCTTCTGTTGAAATATATACTGTTGACTCTTATGATCAATATATATCTCACATTTCGATCCATACAAGTAGTGTCTCTAAATCTTCAATGCAAATATCACAGCTGCCATCTCCAGATCATGTGTCAGATAATTTGCTTCATGCTTCTTTAACTGACGAGAAGCATAAGCAATTACCCTACCAATCTGCATCAATACACATCCTAGACCAATCCGTGAAATCACAATACACAGTGAACTTCTCCCATTCTATTGGCAATGCCAACACTGGAGCACTGGTGAGGCAATACTTCAATGTCTGAAAGCTACGATCACACTTATCAGTCCATACATACCGCTCCTGTTTCCTCATCAGTCTAATCAATAGAGCTGCAATCTGGGAGAAATCCTTCACAAACCTCCTGTAATACCTAGTCATACCCAGAAAACTGTGAACTTCTGAAACACTGGTAGGCTGAGGCCAATTAGCAACCGCTTCAATCTTCTGAGGATCCACCTTAATCCCATCCTTGTATATTACATGCTCAAGGAAACACACTTCGGTTAGCCAGAACTGTCATTTAGATAACTTAGCTTACAACCGATGTTCTCGAAGTATCTGCAACACAATCCTCAAATGCTCCACATGCTCCTCCTCACTCCTAGAATAGATAAGAATCTCATCAATGAATACAATGACAAACTTATCCAAATATGACCTAAACACCCTATTCATAAGATCCATGAAAGCAGCCAGTGAATTGGTCAACCTGAATGGCAACATTAAAAACTCATAATGCCCATATCGGGTCCTAAAGGCAGTCTTAGATACATCACCCTTCTTAATATTCAACTAGTGATACCCAGACCTCAGATCAATCTTCAAAAAATGGCTGGCACCCTGCGGCTGATCAAACAAGTCATCTATCCGAGGCAATGGATACTTATTCTTCATTGTCACCTTATTTAGCTGCCTGTAATCTATACACATTCTCAAAGAGCCATCTTTCTTTCTTTCAAACAATACCGGTGTACCCTAAGGAGAACTACTCGGTTTGATGAACCTTCTATCCAATAGCTCCTGTAATTGCACCTTCAATGCCTTCAATTCAGCTGGAGCCATTATGTATGGAGGAATAGATATAGGGTCAGTGCCTGTATGCACCTCAATCTCAAACTCAATCTCCTTATCAGGGGGAAATCCTGGCAACTCCTTAGGAAACACATCAGGAAACTCCCGAACTATCGGTATCTGATCAATATCTATTGAAGACCTTTGCAAATTTATTACATGTGCTAAATAGGCTAAACAACCTTTCCCAAATCATCCTCCTAGCCTGGATAGCAGAAACCAGATTAACCTGGAACTCCCGAATATCACCTTGAAACTCAAACTCTGGCTGCCCCTAAGGCTGAAACCTAACCCTCTTCCGATAACAATCTATAACTGCTCGATGCCTCGTAAGCCAATCCATACCCAAAATAACATCTAGCTCTAACACAGGCAACTCAATCAAATCAGCACGCAAGATGTTATCATCAATCTCAATCACACAATCAGGATAATAATAATCCACATCAACACTATCACTCATAGGAGTAGCAATCATCAAGGGTACATCTAACAATCTCCTCTCCTTATTCAATTTAGGTGCAAAGTGTGGTGACACAAAAGAGTGAGTAGCACAGGAATCGAATAAGGCATCTGCAATCTCATTCCGAATCAGAACAGTACCTGTAACCACATTGTTTGATCTCTAGGCCTCCTAGGTGTTGATTGCAAACACTCTGCCCTGACCCCAACCAGCTGGAGCCTGACTACCACTGGGAGCCTATCCTCCCCTGCCTCTGCCTGAAGCCACTCTACCCACATTCTGACTTGCTTGAACCACTGGCTGAAAAACCGTAACAGATGGCTACTGATCAGCCCTCAATGTACACCTGTTAGCATAATGGCCCCGCTGGCCACACCTCAAACAAGCACCAGTCTGTCTCCAACACTCTCCTCCATATCTCTGACCACAAAACCCACAACTAGGATTATTGGGTGTCTAAACAGCTGGTCTCAAATAACCCTGAGAATACACAATGCCGAATGAACCACTGGTGGTCCCCTACTCTGAATCCTCCTCCTCTGACTCCTAGCTGTAGACCTTTGATCAAACTGTGGCACTGGCTTTGTCTATCTAGGATGGGAGCTGCTCTCCCCCTTCTAACCTGTGATCCTGGACCCTTTTTCCTCTTCTGGTCCCTCTTAGCTCTCTCAGTCTTATACTTCTCTTCCATTTGTGTAGCCTTATCAATCACTGTCGTCAGAGAAGTAAACTCAGTAGCCAATAATGCATTATGTAATGCAGCATGAAGACCCCTCCGAAACCTACTGATCAAATAAGCCTCTGTAGGTACAATATGAGTAGAATATCTATTTAACCTGATAAACTCCTCTGCGTACTCCTCAATAGATCTGTCCCCCTGCTCTAACTGCTCAATCCATACCATATTACGGGTCTTCACCGCCTCAGAAAAAAACTCATCGATAAGCCCCTATTGGAACTCGATCCAGGTAGGTGGATGCTCACTATAAAGCCTAGGCTCCATCCTCCTAGAAAACTAGGTCCATGCCTTACCCTTCAGTAATAGCCCAACTAACTCAACAGCTCTCAACTTAGAACATGGTAGTCTCCTCACTACCTTCTCTACCTGCTCCAAGAAATCTACAGGATCACTGCCTCTGTCTCCCCTAAACTCGGGCAAGTTTAGCTTCAGAAAGCTAAACATAGATACACCACCCTCCTCTATCACTCTCCGGCCTCCCTGTATAGTAGGCTCCCTTTGAACCCCCTACTGGCTACACAAGAGCCGGTGCCACTGGAACTGCGTCTGGTACTACAGGTGGAGGCACTACTGTTGGAGCGGGTGTGGAGGTACATGCTGTCGCTCCTGTCTCAAATCAACCATCTCTCTCTATAACTCCATCAATTCCCTCATCATCTCCACTCTCCAGGTGTAACACCTCAGTTGAAAGGCTTAGAACACAACCTTTAGAGGCAAACCAAAGAGGGTTTTCTTATATGTTTGCATGATATGTATGATGCATGTTATTACTTAAATTGAATGAATATGCATGTTTTAGACATTTTTACAC
>CANXYC011236909.1:0-15089 GCA_948193065.1 Aleurites moluccanus | reverse complement strand
TGGTGTAGATGTATAGTCTTCCCCTAGTGTAGAAGTAGAATACTCCATGATATTATTTGTGTATATATATATATATAATTGAGTATGACTTGTGGATATGTAAATATGTATATTTGTATGTTATGATGTGAGTGTATATTTTGATATATGAATATGGATGTGTATATATCAACAGGGTGCAGCTGTTGTGGTAGGCTTGTATGATATATCAGCCTATGTATGAATGGTATTATAGAGAACTGTTACATGACTTGTGATACATGAAGTCATTACATGAGTTGATATGAGTTGTATGAGTATGAATTGATGTGAGTTGTGCATTAGAGATTAACTTGGAGTTTGATATTGACATTAGAAGTGTTTTGTGATGTTTTTCTATTTGGGAAATGTTAATATTACAGAAGAGACTCCATCCGATTTTCTGTAGAACTCAAAGTATTTTAAAAAAAAATATGTCATAAAAATGATTAAGTGAAATGAAATCATGCAACTTGGGTTCTTCGTGGTACTGGTTATATGATTTATTCCCGTGCCCTAGGACCGTCACAGCCCTATAGTGTGGGTTGTGACATAAATTCCATTTAAGTGTAATACCCTAGAAAGTTCTAGCATACATGCATGAAGTAGTTCTCAGTATGTGGTTCATAAGTCTTGAAATGATAAGAGATAATTTTAGAGACACAGTTAGAAAGCGAACTAGTTACTTTTTCGGAAAGCGGCGATATCGGGAACACTGCCGAGAAATTAGCAGTCCGGTCAATAAAAGAATTTCTAAAGTTGACCAGGGATAAAAGATCTATCATAAAGCATGTGTAATTTTGGTAAAAAGAAAGAAGTGAAAATCATTTAGGAACACTGAAAAAGTAACTAATGGCAAAATCATAAATAAATGGAATTTTAAGGTGAATAGTAAAAATTGGTCAATCGGAGTTACACAATGACTCTGAAATCAATTTTATAAATAAGTATAAATTAAAATAAGATTATTGTCTCCCCATTTTGAATTCCAAATCCTGACAGAATTGTCAGAATAAATTACAGAAGAATTTGGGGTCAAAATGTAACTTATGAAAGTTCGGGGATTAAGTTGTAATTTGTCATATGATTTTTAATATATATTCAACACTTAGAACAAAAATCACCATCTTCTTCTTTGTTTCTTCCTTGGCCGAACCTCCCTCCATCATTTCCTCCCCCATTTCTTCTTCTTTCTTCACCAAATTTCTTAAGTAAATCATAGAAAAATTAAGTCCTAACCTAGTTCTATCTATTTCTATCATTAATTTGCAAGAAAGAGAAAAGGAATCCAAGGATTGGAAGCTTCAATATTTCAGCTAGATTACCATCTCAAGGTAAGGAGTTAGTTTGTTTGAATTTATGATTTATTTGGATGATTTGGATGATGAATTAGATGGGTTTTATGGTTAATTGTATCAATTAATGCAAATTGATAGAAATCCCTAATGTTCCCTAACCTAAAGGAAGTTGTTTGTCTTAGCTATTTGAATTAGTATTAGTTTTTGTTAATTGATGTTAGAATATGTCAATTAGAGGTTAATAGGTAACTAATTGATGGATTGTTTGATGTAGAACTCAAGTTGTGACAAGGTTGTGCCTATTGGCTCCATTAGTGAATTGTGGTGGAATTTAATTTTTCAAAGCCATTTGGAAACTTAGGTGAGTCTTATATGCATCTTTTAACATGCTTAATGTGTTAAAATTGAAATTGAAAACCTACCTTGAAAGTGTCATTTTGGCCGAATACAATTCACTATTCACATGCCTTATATTTTGCTTGATTTTGTCTTGAATTCCATAGCCAATTTGATGTTGTTTAATCTTGTTTCTTTGATGCCTATTGTATAATTGCAAATATGGTTTATTGTTGGTTGAATTGGGCAAGTCAAATTTACACCCTAACCTAATCAATTGGCTTGCCATTGTATGCCCACCAAATGTTTGATAAAATGCCTAGTTCATTTTGTCTTTGGCCTATTGTTTGCATTCCATAGGCCTACCATTTGAATATCATTATCGCCAGTGACGTTGGCATGCCAATTGGTCTACTGTTTTTCTTTGCCGAACCAACTTTTGTTTCATGTCTTTATTGATTACCAAACCACTTACCATTATTTATATGTCACCTATTACATTGCCATGGATCCTACTGATAAGTGATTGATTGATATTGAGCTTATTGAAATGGAGGATGCCATTGTTGCATAATGGTATCCATTGATGTGTTGTTTTCTTATATTGATCCTAATATGGCTTGACAGAGCTACTGATCAGATAGGGTAGTGGAAAAATACTATCGGCGATGTACACATTATATTATTGGTGCCCTAGCTAGGAAGGGTTATGGTCCTAGCCATAAGACCTGATCAGTCTTATGCTCATTGATATTGATATGCTATTGGAGACTGTATGTTCGCATATACTCCATACTGATTCTACTGGAGATTGTATGATTTCATACAGTCCATCCCTTTATTTGTCTTTCCATATGATACCGAGCCTATGCTTTGTTCTTTGGCTATACTGTAACCTATTACTGATTCTGGATATTGTATCTTGACCTATTAGCACCATTGCTCCATTATTACCTACTGTTTATTTGTTGATGCATATAGATTCACTGAGTATCTTATATACTCGCCTTTTTTTTGTTTACCCATTTCAAGAGAGGAGTAGATTGTAGAATCCTATCGTCTGTCATCCGAGGATTTCTGCTAGCAGTTTTGATGTATATATTCTGATTTTGTATTATTATTTTGATGTTCATAATCTAGCTGCTCCATGGGGTATGTATGGGTTAGCTAGGAAATGAACATGTATATATGTATATGATGATATTATGAGTTATATGATGATTATATGATATGATGTATTGATTATTGCAGCCAATTGCAGTAAATTACAGAATGAATTACAGAATAACAGAATGGATAGTAACTAACTAAAATGGATGATATATTGTGGTTTATAGATTATGCATGTGATACTGGGTTCTACGAGTGCCGGTCGCCATTGGCATCTCCTGTGCCTTAGGATCGTTGCGATCCGGAAATGGGTCGTGACATTAAGTCTCTTATACATCTATACATAACTTATAATCATCTATTCTAGCTATAGATTAGCTTAACTTGAACTTTGAAATGAGTTTAGAGAAATTACTTTGAAACCCTATAATGAAGATTCTTGAGATATCTGGATTCTTAAAGTTCTTGAATGTATCAATCATTCTTTCTTGTATTATTATGATGAAATAAATATTAGATGATGAATATTAATGAGCTGATAAGTAATTGGGACCATTTATGAAGAAAAAGGAGAAGAAGAGTTGAAAAATGAAAGAGTTTGAGATGAAAAACGGAGTTATTATATATATAGGCCAGACACTTTCACGCCCGTGAAGAGGGGCTTCACAACCGTGAAAGGGGTTGTTCATGTCTGGGTTTGAAGCACTTCTTCACGGCCGTGAAGAGATATTTCACGCTTGTGAAGATGAATCTGAAGAGTTAGTTAATTTACAAAGAAGTCTTTCTCACGGTGGTAAATAACGCCTCACGTCTGTGAAGAACTCTTCACGCCTGTAAAAGGCTTGCTGATGAGAATCTCTCAAGTTTTTTTATTTTAACTTATCCAAACTCAATTAACTTATACGTACATAGGTCTAAAATCTCAATTTCATACATAACTAATCATACATACATTCTATGAGTAATGAATACTCAATATAGCATTCTATATTATCTATCACGCACACAAATAAAATTTTTAATAAGTACCATCCAATTTATATCTATTCCTATCATACTCGATCATTACTATATAATTCATGTTCTGGGTATTACAGTGTAGTTCACTCACAAATTCTTATTGACTACGAAATGTAATAGATAATATATATCCTTTTAAAAATTTATAATATTTCAATGTAAAATAAAGTGTCTTTTGATATACCCACTAATATATTATATATATAATAAAATATGTATAAATAAAAAAATTAAAAATATATTAAATGTATTTATGTTAATAATATTTAATTTGCTGTTATAATAAATTAAGGAATAAGATAATAATTATGTTTAGATATACTAAATATATACAAGTTTTCCCTTTTTTTTTAAAAAAAAAATACAAATATGAGAAGTGCTGGCTGTGCTAATATATTTAAATTTTGTTTATTTGAAACACATAAATTTTTAAAGTTCATTTGCACATTTATGCCTCACTACTATTAGCGGAACGAGAGTTTCTCACCAGATTCTCCAACGGAAAGATACAAAATTGTCATATTTAGAAAGAATAGTTTGGGTTATATAATCTAATTTTAAATTAAATTAAGACATATATAAACTGATAACACATCATCGTAGACGTAAAAATCTAATTTTAGCTATTATATATATGGAGAAAGAGAGAAAAAAAAAATTGAAAAAGAGATTTATTTTGATGATATTTCTTTTATACAGAGAATATATTCTTTGTTTATTGAACATGAGATGTAATTTTATTTGATATGTGAATTAATTTATGATGTCTATTATACTTGATTATGGATTAGGAATTTTTTTCTAATCCATTCCACTAGATGGATTTGGATAGAGAATTTTTTTTCTTTAAACTTAACTTGGCTCTAATCCAAAGAAATCCGATTATTTTTTAGTTAAGTTTGAATTTAATTTTATGAAATTCAACTAAATCTGATAATATTTATGTTAAAAAGGTAAATATTAAGAATAGAACTTGTAGGTTTTAAATATATTTTAGTCATTATACCATATGAGTAATTTTATGAAATTTATTTTAAAATATATTTTAATTTTAAATTATTGTTCTATATATATAAACTTAAAACATTTCCAGTTTGAGAATTAGTATAGTATTCCTATATCAGAAGCTCGTTAGTTATAGAATTGCATATCAAAATAAGCACGCTTACCTATGGATTCATTTGGGCCAATTATCCCTTGGGCCCATTTTGGGTTTGGTAGAGATTTCATTTTTGAACTACAATAATGGTTGGTTCATATGTAGTTTGGTACTCCCTCTCTCACACAATTATTGGTATCACGCATAAGATTCACAGTTGCACGAGAGACGCTTGCCCTTCGTAAAATTACGAATACCGCCGTATTACCAAACATTCTTTACCCTTCAAATACGTACAAACATAAACTCTAAGGAAAGGAAGTTGCCTGGAAAAAGAGACCATTTTGGCTTACTAAACGCTCCATCTATTTTCAGCTATATTAGCAAGCTTCCACTTTTTTTATTTCTTGAAGAATTAGTAAAGACTGAGAGTTTCTTAATTGGTTTAACTTTTGCAATGGGTTTAGTATTAGTGGCTCTGTCTATGGTTTCACTTAGCCTTTGTGGAAAATGGGTTGGGGTTGGAGCTGGAGCAGAGGTGCACCATGTTGTTGGAGGAGATCGTGGCTGGGACTCTTCTACTGATATGGCTTCTTGGTCTTCCGGTAGAACTTTTAGAGTCGGTGACAAAATTTGTAAGCCGCCATTTTTTTTTTACACTGCCTTAGTTCTGATATTGTAATTAGTGTAAATATATATAATAAATATGTATTAATTATATTACATTACACTACAATTCAGACAGCATGTCTAAGTATTCCATTTTTTGAAAGAGGGACTAAGAAAGTTCTTAAGAGTTTTTCTTTTTTTAATTGTGATTCATGTTTTAATATTTATAATAAAAAATATTTAAACGAGATAAAAATATATAAAATAAAAAAATATATTGATATTTTTTTATGAGATAAAAAAAAAAAATTGTTAATTAAAATATTTTATTATTTATTTATTGGATTATTGGGTCGCTGTAGGCAAAAATTTTCCATAATAACATTTAACTTGGTACGGTGTCAGGGTTCACATACTCCATGGTACATGGAAGGATAGCTGAGCTCAAGACGAAAGAAGAATACGAGTCTTGTGACGTGACAAATCCAATCAGAATGTATACGGACGGTTTAGATAGCATCTTGCTTGATGAGGAAGGGATCCGGTATTTCGTGAGCAGCAACTCAATTAGCTGCAAAAAAGGATTGAAGCTACACGTGGAGGTGACCCCACCACAGACATCAGATCATGATAATTTCCCAAAAGACGGCACATCAGAGGACTCTCCTTCGGCAGTTGCTGATGGGCCAAACCCTTCTGGTTCAGCCCAACTTGGTGGAAGTTTTGTTTCAATGGTTGCTGGATTATGGGTAGCCTATATAATCTTTATTATGGGTAATTACGTTGGAGTTTATTCCGTGAAGGGTGGGTTTGTTTAATTTAATAGGTGTATGTAATAACCCCAAATTATTGAGGGTTTTGAGGATTTAATTTCCGGATTGCAAAAAGTTTGATTTGATTTTCTTTGGTAATTAATGGTTGTATTGAACTGTTTATGAGATTTATCATCAAGTAATCTATCAACACAATGTAATACCCTATATATATGCATAACATGTTTTTGTGAATAAAATTTTCAGTATATGGATTAAAATTATCAAAATGACCAATGATAATTTTAGAAACTCAGTTAGAGCAAAAACGAGAAAATTTTTCAGAAATCGTCTGTACCGATATCGCTGCCGTAAAATAACAATACGGTCTACGGATGAATTTTTGAATTTGGATTGAGGGTAAATGATAATGTATATTCATGTGTGAATACAGTAAAAAGAAATATGAGAAAATGTTTAAGAACACTGATAAAGCAAGTGATGGCAAAACCGTAAATAAAAATTTTTTTTGGGTGAATAGTGGAAATTCGATAATCTGAATTTCAGACCAGCTCTGAAACTATTTTTATTAAATAGTATTAGTAAAAATAAGATGTTTGAACATTCACTTTGAATTCCAATTCCCGACGGAATTATCGGAATAAATTACCGAGCGAAAAATGACTAAAAGTAAATTTTGAAAAGTTGGAGGACCAAAAGGGTAATTTGCCATTTTTGTCTTACGATATAAGCAAGAATTAGAACATATTTTCTGCATTTTTGGTTCTTCCACCCGTAGCCATTTTTCTTTCTTTCCATTTGATTTCTTTCTTTGATTTGTGAAAGGAAGTTGTTGAAAATCTAAAACTAAAACCATACAAATACTAATCTATCAAATTCAACCATAGAAATTCAAGGAAATTGAAGAATTCCTCCATTGAAAATTTCGGCCAAAATAAGTTTTTGGGGTAAGTTGTTTATTTGTTTGATTTTATAGTTTAATTAGGTTGTTTGGATGTTGTTAGGATTGGCTAGATGGTTTAATTGCATCAATTGATGCATTAAATAATTTTCCCCAATTTTCAAACCCTAAAGTGAAGTTATAAGATTGGAATTTGAGTATATGAATTAGGATGTATAAATTGGTTATAGAATAAGTTAACTGGGTATTAATTGGTGTTTAATTGATGTTCGTATTGTTGTAGAAAATTCAATCGGAGAAAATATAACGAGAATTTGAGGAATTTGGGTAGCAAAGCTATTTTGCTAGGTGAATTGGAGTGCTAGGTGAGTTTTCTATGCATCAAATAACATGCCTAAATTGTTAAAATGTCAATTGGATTCCATATGTGAAAAGGCCATTTTGGTCGAACCCAAATAGGCATGATTTGCTTGATTTTGTGCTTGGCTTTTGGATTTATTTTCCATGCCTATTTGATGCCTTTGTTAAAGTATCGAGTTGTGGTTGTTGCCTATAAATTGCTTTCCATGTGTATGTTTATTGATAATTGGGGCAAATGTCAATATTGCATCGAAACCATGCCGAAAAATCCGTGGGCCAATCATTTGAATGCCACCATCATCAGCGACAATGACATGCCAATTACGTCAACTTTTTGGCCTAAATGACCAAATTATGTTTATTCCCATTTTTGGTCGTTAGACTTTCGGTCATCATTTAATCGATAATTATTGATGTCTTATTGTCTTTATGCTCATCTAATTGATTTTCGATGAGTTATTGATATTGTCAATGCCATTAGTTTGAAATGGTATCTATTAATGTATTCATTGCTTCTATTGACTCCGAGGTGATTTGACAGAGCTGCCGTTCCGACAGGGTAGTGAGTTCATGCTGTCGGCCTTGTGCACATTATATTGATTGATACCCTGTATTAGGAAGGGATGTCCTAGTCATATGACCCGTACAGTCTTATGTTATTTATATATATATAGTGATTTGTGCTTGGCACATTTCTATGTGTTTCATGGCTCTATATCTGCCATTTCCATCTTATCCATGTGATTTGTACTTCATTGTTATGATTGTTTACTTACAGTCATATTCTGTACTTGATTCTGTAATATAGGCATTCTAGGCAGTTTGATCCATTATTTCATCTGCTTACTGCTTATTGATGTTCCATTATCTGTTATTTGTCGATGCATATTAGATTTACTGAGTATCATATATACTCGCCCTCTCACTGTTTGCCCTTTCAGGTGCAGAGTATGAGGCAGATATCCCAGCTCTTTTGGCTCTCTATGGATTCTGCAGATTTTGGGTCGGTGTAATATTATGAACACTATATTATTTTGTATGTTTATGTCCTAGTTGCTCCATGGGTTTTGTATGGTATAATTAGAGTATGAACATGTATGTATGGGAATATTGGAGATTATTAATGATATGATTGTAGTATTTACAGAGTGACAGAATGATGGTGTTATGTGAGTGAATGGTTATATATACTCTGTTATGTGATTAATGATGAGTAAGATATATTTTCGCTGCAATATTGTTATAGGATTGATGTGATTGATGGGTTCTACGGGTGCCGGTCGCTTCAGCATCTCCTGCACTCTAGGACCATCACGATCTAAAAATGGGTCACGACAAAGGTGGTATTAGAGCTCTATGTTTACAGATAACCGAGCCTAGGTTATAGAGGAATAGTGAATAGGTACAGTATGGGTAGAGTTAAGGAAACCATGGAGCATAGGAATTCATGTATCGTCATTTGTTATATTCGTCAAATATTTATAAGTGTTCTACGTTTCTGTAATATACTGAGTACGTGTTTTATTTTTCAAACAGTTTTACAGAGATGTCTGATGGTGGAGACAGAGGTACCAGGGAGGCAGAGGTAGACTCCAATGAGTCGTCAGTTAGAGAGTATTCTATTTCAGAGGGTCTGTCCAAATCTCGACGGACTTGGGATACAGAGAAGGGCGAGGATCCCTGGAGACATGAGATGATAAGGGGGATGATGGATCTGCGTAGGGAGCTGGCAGAGTTGAGGCTGGAACGACAGAATGTACCGCCACCTCCAGTACTAGCAGCAGTGCCACCCTCTATTGCACCTACTGCAGTACTAGTCGCTCCAACTCCTGTACAACCAGTTGTGGTTCTCGAGGAGCCTATTGTGCAGGGATCCTGCCGAGTTATTGATGAGGGCGAAGTGTCTATGTTTAGCTTTCTGAAGCTAAACTTGCCTGAGTTCAGAGGCGACAAAGGCAGTGATCTAGTGGATTTTCTGGAGGAGGTTAAGAAGGTAGTTAGGAGACTACCTTGTTCTGATCTTAGAGCTGTAGAGTTGGTTGGGTTGCTGTTAAAAGGGAAGTTATGGGCTTGGTTTTAGAGGAGGATGGAGCCCAGACTGTATGGTGGGCATCCACCCTCATGGGCTGAGTTTCGTCAGGGGTTGATTGATGAGTTTGTTACAAAGGGAGTGAAGACCCGAAACTTGATTCAGTTTGAACAGTTAGAGCAAGGGGATAGGATTATAGAGGAGTATGCAAAGGAGTTCATCAGACTGAGTAGATATTCTACTCACATTGTACCTATTGAGGCTGATCTGACTAGCAGGTTCAGGAGAGGATTACATACTTCACTTCATAATGCTCTATTGGCTACGGAATTCATATCTCTGACGATAATTATCGACAAAGCTACTCAAATGGAAAAGAAGTATAAGTCAAAGAGAGAGAAGAAGGATAGGAAGAGAAAGTAGGGACCATAATCCCAGAGTAGGCTGGGGGAGAGCAACTCCCAGCCTAGATTGATTGAGCCCGTGCCTCGATTTAATCAGGGACCTTTATCTGGTAGTCAGAGGGGGAGGGTTCAGAGTAGAGGACCATCAGTGCAGTCTGCGCTTGTATATTCACAGGGTTCTTCCAGACTTATTACTCAGATGCCTAATATACCTATTTATGTTTTTTGTGGCAGAAGGCATGGAGGAGAGTGTCGTAGACAGACAGGCGCTTGCCTGAAGTGTGGGCAACATGTTCATTATATTAGCAGATGTCCCTTATGGGATGATCAGCAACCATCTGTTGTAGAGTCTCAGCCTACAGTACAAAGGAGTCAGAATGTGGCCCGAGAGGCTCCTGGTAGGGGCAGAGGCAGAGGTCAGGCATCTAGTAGTGGTCAGGCCCCAGCAGGTAGAGGCCAGGGAAGAGTTTTTGCAGTTAACACCTAGGAGACACAAAGATATGATAATGCAGATATAGGTATGATTTTAATACAGAATGATATACCAAATGCATTGTTTGACTCTAGTGTCATACATTCTTTTGTCTGCATCACAGTTAAATAGAGAAAGATAACTATTGAATGTGTCCTTAGAGATAATTATACCTATGAGAAGAAGTATAAAAGAATGAATTATTATTGTCATCTGAGATGTGTTATTGAAATTGATAATAATCTTTTTGTGCTAATGTGATAGAGTTGCCTATGTGAAACTTAATGTAATGCTTGGTATGAATTAGTTAACTGCATATTGAGCAATTATTGATTGTTATGAGAAGAAAGTCAAATTCCGGTTGCTAGAATTTGAATTTCAAAGTGATAAGTATAAATCTAGAATTTGTTTCATTTCTGTTATTTAGGCTAGAAAGATGATAAAGTAAGATTGTACAACATATCCAGTATATGTAGTAAATGTACAAAAGACTTCAATAAGGATTGATCGGATACTTATGGTCCAAGAGTTCTTTGATATCTTTGCTGAGCAGTTGCAAGACACTTTTCAAAGATTGATTGGATGGTTAAAAGTTATGAAAGAAAATGTACCCAAAACTGTTTTAGAACCCATCATGGACACTATAAGTTTCTGGTATTGTCATTCGAGTTAATTAATATTCCAGCTATATTTATGGATTTAATGAACAGAGTGCTTAAGTTATGTATTGAATAAGTTTATAGATGATATCCTTATCTATAATATGAGTGAAGAGGAACATGTAGAGTACTTGAGGACTGTGTCACAGACACTGCAAGAACATCAAGTGGTTGTTAGAATATCTAAATGCCAGTTTTGGTTCGTGAAAAGAATGAGCTAATTGATATGGGTATGGAGTTAAAATTAGGATCTCAAATCTAACCCAGTGGTTCCATAACTCTCAGATCCCAGGATCGTAACCAGGCTCTGATAGCCCAATGTCAAGCTAAGCCATTGTAAATTGATAATATTAAAATGACCCAAGATTGAGATCCATATTTTATGAAGTTAAAGAAAGATGTTCAAAAATGATAAAGCATTAGAGTTCAAAGATGAGGATATATGTTATGGAAGTTTAAAAGTAAGTGAGATCAATATTTACCATTGATTCAATTACAAAATTGAAAAGGATGTACATTTAATATTGGTGTTAATGAAGAAATATCATAAGAGTAGAGCCAATAGAAAGTGTAAATCGTCAAGTCTAACAATTTTTGGAATAAAGAAATTCAATGGCAAGAGTATTATGAAGGAATCAGTATATGGAAAAGTGTACATGGGAGAATGAATAAAACATGAAAGTCAAGTATTCGTTCTTGTTCCAATCTTGAGATTCATGTTAATTTTAAACTCGAGAATGAATTTTTTTGTAGGAGGGTAGAATGTAATACCCTATATTTATGCATAACAAGTTTTTATGAAATAAGTTCTCAGTATGTGGATTAAAATTATCGAAATGGCCACTGATAATTTTAGAAACTCAGTTAGAGCGAAAACGAGAAAATTTTTCGAAAATCGTTGGTACTGATATCGCTGCTGTAAAATAGCAGTACAATCGATGGATGAATTTCTGAATTTGGATTGAGGGTACATGATAATGTATATTCATATGTGAATATAGTAAAAAGAAATATGAGAAAATATTTAAGAACACTGATAAAGTAAGCGATGGCAAAACCGTAAATAAAGGAAATTTTTGGGTGAATAGTAGAAATTCGACAGTTTGAGTTTCAGAACGGCTCTGAAACTATTCTTATTAAATAGTATTAATAAAAATAAGATGTTTGAACATTCACTTTGAATTCCAATTCCAAACAGAAATATCGAAATAAATTACCGAGCGAAAAAGGACCAAAAGGAAATTTTAGAATGTTGGAGGACCAAAAGGATAATTTGCCATTTTTATCTTACTATATAAGCAAGAATTAGAACATATTTTCTGCATTTTTGGTTCTTCCACCCATAGCCATTTTTCTTTCTTTCCATGTGATTTGTGAAAGGAAGTTGTTGAAAACCTAAAACTAAAACCATACAAACACTAATATATCAAATTAACCCATGGAAATTCAAGGAAATTGAAGAATTCCTCCATTGAAGATTTCAGCCAAAATAGGTTTTTGGGGTAAATTATTTATTTATTTGATTTTATGATTTAATTGGGTTATTTAGATGTTTTTAGAATTGGGTAAATGGTTTAATTACATCAATTGATGTATTAAATAATTTTCCCTAATTTTCAAATCCTAAAGTAAAGTTATAAGATTGGAATTTGAGTATATGAATTAGAATGTGTAAATTGGCTATAGAATAAGTTAATTGAGTATTAATTGGTGTTTAATTGATATTCGTATTATTGTAGAAAATTCAATAAGAGAAAATAGCCCATTTTGGTCTATAACGAAGAGTTAAGGAATTTGGGTAGCAAAGATATTTTGCTAGGTGAATTGGAGTACTAGGTGAGTCTTCTATGCATCAAATAACATGCCTAAATTGTTGAAATGTTAATTGGATTCCATATGTGAAAAGACCATTTTGGCCTAACCCTAATAGGCATGATTTGCTTGATTTTCTGCTCGGCTTTTGGATTTATTTTCCATGCCTATTTGATGCTTTTGTTGAAGATTATTGAGTTGTGGTTGTTGCCTATAAATTATTTTCCATGTGTATGTTTATTGATAATTGGGGCAAATGTCAATATTACACCGAAATCATGCCGAAAAATCCGTAAGCCAACCATTTGAATGCCACCGTCGCCAGCGACAATAACATGCCAATTGCGTCAACTTTTTGGGCGCAAATGACCAAATTATGTTTGTTTCCATTTTTGGTCGTTAGACCTTCGGTCATCATTTAATCGATAATTATTGATGTCTTATTGTCTTTATGCTCATCTAATTGATTTTTAATGAGTTATTGATATTGTCGATGCCATTAGTTTGAAATGGTATCTATTGATGTATTCATTGCTTCTATTGACTCCGAGGTGATTTAACAGAGCTGTCGTTCCGACAGGGTAGTGAGTTCATGCTGTCGGCCTTGTGTACATTATATTGATTGATACCCTGTATTAGGAAGGGATGTCCTAGTCATATGACCCGTACAGTCTTATGTTATTTATATATATATAGTGATTTGTGCTTGGCACATTTCTATGCGTTTCATGGCTCTATATCTGTCATTTCCTGTAATATCTGCCATTTTTGAAGTGTATTTGTTAATTTTAATTGTTTGGAGAATTTTAAAATTTCAATGAGAAGTTGAAAATTTCAGAAACCTTGTTTTGAACTACAGCAGAATTCAGTGTTGGCCATTACTTGCTCTTAAAGACATATTTGGATAAAGTGTAAAATATGAAAGTTGTTAATTTATGTTTTAGCTATAATTCTGTAAAATGGTTTGATAAGATTCTGAGTATGTGATGAGTTGTGTCTATTTGAGCAAGGCTGGTATGGATGAGAATTTCTGCAGGAATGCAGTATGTGTTTGAAATTTTTGGGAATGACTGAAGCAGAATTTGTTGAAGTTGTAAACATGAAATATGTTTCTGTGTATATTGAGATAATGTCTGTAAAATTTTAGAATTTTTGGATAAGTATATTTCAGTGAAGAGTGTTTTGTATCAGGGCTGTTCGGTTGGATTTTGATGCAGGAGTCTGGGTGACTTTTGGAGAGTCACCAGTGTCTGTATGTTGCTTAGTTTGATATGAAATTTGGATATGTTGTGCTTCTGTCTGTTGATTTTTAGTGGCAAGAAGAATCGATGAGTTTGGATTAGTGTGGCTCTTTTGCGAGCTGGCTTAATGTGGGATGTTCAGACAAGAGTTAACTTAGAAGTAATTGGTTTTGGAGAGCCAGAATTTAGCGAGAAGGCTGTTCGCGGACTGGCAATGCAAGGCGGCATTTTTGGCGAAGAGCTTTGGCAAGAAGCTTTTGGCGAAGAGCTGTGGCGAGAAGCTTTCGGCGGAGAGCTTTTGGCGAAGAGAAGTTAGCGAGGAAGCATTGTGCGAAGAGAGGTATACGAGGTAGCAATTCGCGAAGATGCGAAGAGGCGAAGGAGCATTGCCGAGGTGGCTACTGCGAGGATGAGTCGCGAGGAGAGTCTGGCGAGGCAGCATACGCGAGGTAGCATATGCGAGCTGGTTGTGCGAAGCAGCAATGCCGGATCAAGATTTGCGAGTCAGCAAGTGCGAGCGGAGAATGCGAAGTGGTTGGCGAGCTAGCCAGGCGAGGGAGCTTTGCCGAAGCAGTCTGGCGAGGGAGCTTTGCCGAAGCAGTCTGGCGAGGGAGCTTTGCCGAGGCAGTATGGTGAGCTGGGCAGCGTGTTTTCTGGGCAGAGGTCTATTTAATCCCCAGCACCCAGTAGTGATTTTCACGCTTTATCCCCTCTTCCTTCCTTTCGTGAAATTCAATTTTCTTCTCAGTTTTCTTCCATATTTTGTTCTAAGGCATTAAGGCTTAGATCTATACAATAAACTTCTAGATTAGTCTATTATTGAGGCAGAATCATCAGTTTGGGCAGAGTTTTGCAGAAAACTCAGTTTGAAGAAAATAAGGTAAATTTTCTTCCTAAATCATTTCCTATGGATTTAATTAAGTCAATGGGTTAGGATAATTAATTCTG
>CANXYC011236741.1:0-13202 GCA_948193065.1 Aleurites moluccanus | reverse complement strand
CATACTGCATCCCTGCAGGAATTCTCATCCGGACCAGCCTTGCTCAAATAGACACAACTTATCACATACTCAGAATCTTATCAAACCATTTTACAGAATTATAGCTAAAACATAAATTAACAACTTTCATATTTTACACTTTATCCAAATATCTCTTTAAGAATAAGTAATGGCCAACACTGAATTCTGCTGCAGTCAAAGCAAAATTTCTGAAATTTCCAAACTTCTCATTAAAATTTTAAAATTCTCCAGACAAAATAAAATTGATAATTACACTTCAAAAATGGCAGATATTACAACACCCTTTGATATAGGCACATTATTTGATAAACTAAAATCTATCATTTTTTTATTATTATTTGAAAAATTAATAACAATCCCCCAATTGTTCAAATATAAAAAATTTCTCCAAAAGATCAAATTGTGTTTATGAATATAACAATATGTCTTACGATTTGAATATTACCTTAGTATTAATTCCACAATACGAAGTCGAAATCACAAGTAGCATAAAAACTTTGAACTTGTTATTCCTTGTAACAACATCGGTAGCATCATACACATAAACACAAAAATTTCAAATTTCAAACTATGACACGCTTAGCTCTAGTAAGGTCATGAGCTGATCCAAATTCATGAACTTTTATAAGGGAAACTCCAACTCTCAATTGAAGCGGCACCACTTTTAAGTTCATATAAATGAAGTTTTTATAGTATTTTTGCCACTCTTTAAGATACTTATCCTAGCTTGACTGAATTTCATTAAGAGTATAACTAACTCAATCCTTATTCAGCGACAACCAGTACTTTAACATTTTTAGATGGGACTAGTAAAAAATTTCAAAGTGTTGAACCACTCCACATGTCAATGACTTATTTTTATCCTTTAAACTCTTCATTACTCATTTCATAATATTGAGTAGGGTTGCTATCATTGGTGGATCTTTATTCAAGGAGTTTTAGCCCCATCCCTCTTGATGTTGATCTTACAATTTCTCTTGTAACAGGTTTGGTGAATGAGTTAGTCAAATTCATACTTGATTTCATAAATGTGAGTGAAATAATCATGTTCTTGATTAATTTCCTCACTTAATCATGTCTAAGACTTATATTTATTGACTTTCCATTATATATTTTATTATATACACGAGCTAAAGTGGCTTGACTATCGCAAAGTATAGAAATTGAATTCACACTCTTAAAAGTCAAAGGAATTTCTAATAGAAAGTCCCTTAACTACTCAGCCTTTTTTCTTACTTCTGCTAAAGCAAAAAATTTGATTGCATAGTTGAATGAGTTATATATGTTTGTTTCTTGCTCTTCTAAGAAATAGCGTCACCTCCCAAGGTGAACACCCAACCATTAGTGGATTTTCTATCTCCTAAACTCGATATCCAATTTGGGTCAATATATCCTTCTAAAATAGCAGGAAATTTTGCGCATTGTATGTCATTAATTTTTAGTCTATTTAAGGTACCCAATAACTCTTTCAATAGCCTTCCAATGCTTCATACTTTGATTGCTACTAAATCTACTGAATTTACTAACTGCAAATGCTATATCAGGTCTTATGCACTACGTTGCATACATAAGACTTCCTATAACACTTGAATACTCTAATTGAGCCATTGTTCTTCCAATATTTTTGACTAATTTGATACTTGGATTAAATGGGGTTTTTGCTTCTTTGATTTTTAAGTGACTAAATTTCCTCAGTACTTTTTCTATAAAATGAGATTGACTCAAAATATAACTCCTACTATATTGACTCAAAATATATCCACCACTATTTTTTTTTTACCTTAATACCTAGTATGGTATCAACTTGCCCAAGATCTTTCATCTTAAATGTTGAAGATAGAAATCTTTTTGTTTCTATAACACCTTTTATGTCATTGCTTACCATTAGTATATCAACGACATAAAAGCAAACTATCACCATATTGTTATCACAAGTTTTGAGATAAACACATTTATCTAGAATATTATGAATAAATCCATTAGAAAGAATTATTGCATCAAATTTCTCATGCTACTGTTTTAAAGCTTGATTTAAATCATATAATGATTTAACAAGTTTACACACTTTATATTTATTTCTTGACAGGAAAAATTCTTCGAGTTGTTCCTTATACACCTCCTCATCAAGATCTTCATATAAAAAAATTATTTTGACATCCATTTGATGAGCATAAGATAAAAAATTGATGCTAAAGCAAAAATAATTCTAATGGATGTGATCCGAGTCATTGAAGCATGTGTCAAAATAGTATATTCCTTCCTTTTATCAAAATCCTTTAGCCACTAACCTTGCTTTGAAAGTTTGGAGAGTACCATTTGTATGATACTTTCTACGAAATACCCATTTACAGCCAATAGGTTTAGAAGCAGTAGGTAAATTGACAAGTTCCCGAGTATGGTTTGACATAATAGAATCCATCTCATCATTAATAGCATCTTTCCATAAAGCAGCATCACAAGAGGCCATAACTTCTTTAAACATTTTAGGATCACCTTTCATTTGAAATACAAGAGGAATAGTTCCTTCTCAGTGGATCTTAAGACTTTCTCAGTAGTTCCTTCTACAAGGTAAAAAGGAATACTTTGAGAATCAATCTCATCTGGTCCTAATGTTTTTGCTTTCCATACACAAGTGCTTCTCTTTAATTCACGAGATTGCTTACCAACCTCTTATGTACTTGATTTCTCTCCAATCAAAGGAATAAAAGGTTGATCACCAACCTCTTGAGATGTCTCCACTTGTGACTCTTCATTAGTTAGAGGATGAACATTATCTCTTAAAGCCAATAAGTTTTCAAAGAACAACACATCTCAAAATTCTATTATGAAATTAGACTCCAAATTAAGAAGTCCATAAGTTTTGCTATTTGAGGCATAGCCTACAAATGCACATTTGATTCCTCTAGGTCCCAACTTTGTCCTTTGAGAATCATTATTTTTGCAATATGCAAAACACCTCCACACTCTAAAATAATAAATTTTAGGTTATCTTCCCTTCTATAACTCATATGGAGAGATATTGGTCTTTTTAGAAGGAATTCTATTTGAAACATGACACGCAACCAATAAAGCTTTTCCTCACAAATTATAAGGCAATTTAGCATGCAATAACATATTATTTATCATTTTTAGATAAGTTCTATTTTTTCTTTCTACTAATTCATTTTGTTTAGGTGTTTTAGGTGTTGAACATTCATGAATTATACCATGTTGTTCACAAAATAAGTTAAATTCATTAGAAAAGTATTATCCTCCTCTATCACTTCTTAAAATTTTAATTTTCTTTCTTAATTGATTTTCAACTTCTACTTTATATGCCTTAAAAGTATTAAAAGCATCACTTTTATGTTTTAACAAATAAACATATGTGAATCTACACATGTCGTTTATAAAAGTGTTGAAATATTTATTATCTCCTCTTGTTAACATACCATTTAATTCACATATATCAGAATATATTAAATCTAACAAATTAGTATGTCTTTCAACACTTTTGAAGTGTTTCTTAATTATTTTTTATTTAACATAGATTTCACATTTATTAAAATCATCATAATGACAATTTATTAAGCCACACTTAACCATTCTTATAATGGTACTAGTTCCAACATGTACTAATCTATCAAGCCATAATGAATAAAAATCAACAGTATAAACATAAGTAAGATTTTTATTAATTTTAGAATCATTGTCAACAACAGATAATTTGACCATCCCCTCGATGGAATAGCCTTTTCCAACAAAAATTCTATTACGAGATAGAATTAATTTTCGGATTCAAATACAATTTTAATCTCAAGTTTTCCAAGGAGATTCTCATTCACTAAATTTCTATTCATATCTAGAACATGAAGTACATTAGTAAGAGTAACTTTATTTCCCAGAGTGAAAATGAGTTCCACATTTCTCTTTCCAAGTACTTTAGAATGAACTTCATTTCCCATTTGAATCTTTTGTCCATCCATGACTTCTTTATAAGTCTTGAATAGTGTCTTATCATAGAAAACAGGGATGGTAGCACAACTATATACCACCAACCAGAAATCTTGCCAAATATGGCATTTACTTTACTCACAATAGCGATTATATTATCATTTCCCTCAACGGAGTTGACTTCTGGTTTATGGCCTTTCTTAAATTTACAATCCCTAGCAAAATGATCAGGTTTTTCACAAATAAAATAGCTAGCACTCTTTGGTCTTTAAATTTGTCTTATCCTTTTTGGGGCCAAGATGATTCTTATTGTTTTGCTTGCCTTTGTTGGAATTCTTAGGCTGATTCACAGTATTTACTTTTGTATTGCCAAAAGAGTTTTCACTCTTATCTCTCATCCTCAATTCCTCATCGATTCGAAGATGTTTTTGAATTTGCTCCAAAGTGATGTCTTTGGGATCATACAAAATCTTTTTCTTATATCCTTTCCAAGAGGAAGGCAACTTGACTATTATTTTCCCTACTTGGAAAGGTTCAAGAAGTTCAATTTTTTTAGCCCTCAATTGATTAACAATGACTTACAACTCATGCACTTATGCTAAGATTGGCTTGTCATCCATAAACTTATAATCAAAATATTTAGAAATTAAAAATTTCTTTGTACCTTCCTACTCAGCTTGATACTTGAATTCTAGAGCATTCCATATTGCTTTTGCAGAAGGCTCCATAGTATAGATATCATAAAGCCGGTCCGAAAGAGTATTTAGAATGTGTCCACTACACATAACTTCATCTTCATTTATCACAACCTGTTTTCGAATCGCGACGGTCCTAGAATGCGGGAAATGCCAATTGCGACTGGCACCCGTAGAACCCAGTATCACATGCAAAATCTATAAACCACGATTAATTATTCATTTCACTTAAGTACCATTCATTTTATCATTCTGTAATTCTTTTTGTAATTCAATGCAATTGGCTATAACAATCATAATAACATGCCATATAATCATCATATATCATCAAATATACCATCATATCTGTATACATGTTCATATTCTAACTAACCCATACATACTCCATGGAGCAGCTAGAACATGAACACTAAAAATACATAATATATAATATTTACATAAAATGACAGTAAGCAGAAATCCTCAGATGTCTGAAGATGGGATTCTACAATTTACTCCTCTCCTGAAATGGTTAAACAAAGAAATTGTGAGTATATAAAATACTCAGTGAATCTATATGCATCGTAAATCAAATAGGATAGGTTAATGGTACATAATAATAATGGAACAATGGAAACAGTATCAATCATGTTGGGTTACAGAATCAGTATCAGAATCTGACAGGAATATCAATGGTCATATCAAAGGCATGGAATCATATGGTAAGACAAATATAGGACCCTGAAATACAAAGACTATGTGTAATCATACAGTCGATCACATATCAAGTAAGCATAAGACTGATCAGGTCTTATGGCCGGGACTAATAACCCTTCCCAGCTAGGGCATCAATATCAATGTGCACATTACCGATAGTATGTACCCACTACCCTGTCCGAGCGGCAGCTCTGTCAAACTACATTTAGGTCAATACAAGTGAATATCATATCAATAGACACCATTATTCAACAATGGTATCATCAATAACAGTAAGCTCAATATCTTTCAAATCAAATGGCATTGCAATATACGATATACAATTAATGATAAGTGATATAGTGTACAACCAAGGTATGGAACAAAGGTTGGTTTGGCAAAGGAAATCGGTAGGCCAATTAGCATGCCAATGTCGCTGGGGATGATGGAATTCAAATGGTAGACCTATGGAATACAAAGCAATAGGCCAAGGCAAAAACAACTGGGCATTTTGTCAAACACTTGGTGGGCACAAAATGGCAAGCCAATAGGTTAGGGTTTGAAGCAAATTTGGCATGTCCAATTCAACCAACACAAGTTCACATTGGCCACAACACAATAGCATACAAATATACAAGATTAAACAACATTAAAGGCATCAATTTGGCATAGGAATTCAAAGGAAAATCAAAGAAAATCAAAGGCAATGAATAGTGCAATGTGATTCGGCCAACATAGTGATTTTTCATATGGTTTCCAATAAATATTCCAATGACATAGGCATGTAATTTGATGTATATAAGACTCACCTAATGCTTCCAATTGCTTTGGAAAATTGATTTCCACCACTTTTCTTCAAAGGAGGCAAATAGGACAACTTTGTTCTTCCTTATGTTCTACACCAAAATAACCACAAAATCATTATCCATTAGCCTCCAATTAACATCTAAGCTTAAACAACACGACCTAACACTAAGTCATCAAACCCATTCATACAACTTCAAATAGGTTAGGCAAATTAGGCAATTCTATCAAAATGCATCAATTGATGCAATCTAACCTAAAACTCATTCAATTCAACTCCTAAATCATCTAAATAAACCATAAAATTGAACAAACTAATTTCTTACCTCTAGGTGATGAAGGAGCCGAATTCTTCAAGCTAATATTCCTTGAATTCATTTGTTCTTCCAAGCAAATTAATTAAGAGAAAAGATAGAACTAGGTTTAAACTTAACTTTTCTATGATTTTTCTTAAGAATTTTGGTTGGAATGAAGAAGAAATGGATGGGAAGAAAATGGAAGATAGGTTCAGACAATGAAGAAGAATGAAGAAGAAGATGGGAATTTGTTCTAAGTGTTGGCTTTTATACAAAATCATATGGCAAATTACATTTTAGTCCTTAAGTTTTCAAATAATTAGGTTTTGACCCCAACTTCTTTTATAATTTATTCTATCAATTCTGTCAGGATTTAGATTTCAAAGTGGGAAATCAATAGGCTTATTTTAATTTATACTTATTTATAAAAATAGTTTCAAAGTCATTCTGAAACTCAGACATACTCATTTTCACTATTCACCTTACAGTTCCATTTATTTACAATTTTGCCATTGGTTACTTTTTCAGTGTTCCTAAATGTTTTTCACTTCTTTATTTTTACCAAAATTACACATACATTAAGGTGATCTTTTACTCCCTGGTTAGATTCAGAAATTCTTCTGTTGGCCGAACTGCTAATTTCTCGACAGTGTTCCTGACACCGCCACTTTTCGAAAAAGTAATTAGTTCGCTTTCTAACTGTCTCAAAAATTATTTTCCATTATTTCAATACCTTTAAACTACATACTGATAATTAATTCATGCATATGAGTTAGAACTTTCTAGTGTATTACATCATTTCTCTTCTTCCGTTCAGACTTGACTACATCAGTGTCATTGTCAGTTAGATCAAGAATTGGTGAAAGATTTGGATCAAGAACATAAAAAAAAAATATATTTGAAACAGTTAACATAAACTTCATCTTGTCTTGCTAATGAGTGAAATTTGTGCTATCAAAACAGTTCAAATGAATAAAATCTTGATTCAACAACTTGATAGTATTTGTGGCTTCCGTGATGAATTTATATAAAGTCACAAATTTAGAAAAATTCTTGAAAATAGGAGACAAAATAATCAAGAACAAAAAGTATAATATATATAAAATATTATAAGCAAGAAAACAAATAAATTTAAGAAAAATATAGTTTGAAACGCAGAAATTCACTTTCTTAAAAGCGATATTTGCTCTCTCTCTCCTTCTTGAAATTACTATGGGATTAAATACAAATAGTTTTAATGGATATAAAAGGCCTTAAGAAGTTTTTCACCACTAAACAAATAGTGAAAAACTTCAAATTATGAATTATGAAAAATGAAATTTGAGCTTTTGGATTCAAAGAAAAAAAAGATTATATCTAAGAAATTTTCTAACTTTAACTTTTTTTACATTCAAAATTATCTCAACTCATATATTTGTAATAGAGAAATTCAAAAGTTGCAATTTTAAAAATAGACACAATTTTTAGTGTAAAAAATACAATCTTTGATAAAATAGAAAATACAAAAGTTACAACTTAAAAAATAGACACAATTTTTAATATAGACACATTATTTAAAATATAATTTTTTATATAAACATATTTTTTAGAACACACTTTTTGGCATAGACACATCATGTGGACAACTAAAATCTTTCTTTTCTTCCTCTTTATTTGAACAATTAATAATAAAGATTCTCTTTTGAAACAAATACATAACCCAAGTTATACTAAGTTCTTATATAAGATGAACATCATTAAACTTAGTTCTTATCTGTCTCTTTTAGAGATTACAAGAAATCTGTAAATAGATACTATTTCTATAGCATTCAAAGGAAGAATAAAATCTGAAATAGTTGTGACCAGGAAAATATAGAATCAAAATTCTGCAACTTGGGTTTGATCAAAATAGCAGCCAGTAGGGCCTCCATCTGGTAAAAGAGCACACTTGACAGGACCTTTAGCTCCATCTTCTACAGTAATTGGTCCAGTGTGCCAATTGATATCTGTATTAACATAGCCAGGATGAACACAGTTTATAAGCATATTTGTATATCTCTTAGCAAGAAGTCTTGTGTAAGCATTAAGGGTGGCCTTAGAAATGCTATATGAGGGCAACATTAATGACCATCCACCAGCTTCAAGTGTATTCTCTTTCAAATCATGCAAAAATCTCTCTAATATTGCCTCCAGTTTCTCTTCAGTTAGTGTTTCTATATCATTAAGTTCATTTCTTAGTTCTTCGCTTCGGATTCTCTGCAAAACATAAGATGGTTTATACAATAAATTGCTTCAGAAGAAAAGAAATAAACAGAACAAATGAATAAAATCAATCAATGAGAGAATGAGGACGATAAAATTTTGGGATCGTGTCTTCACTTCTTATTTTCACTGCAGTGTGGGAATTGACTTCTTTTCTCTATTTGGAAACTTCATAGGAAAATAGTAAATATCTCTATATGTGCTTAAGGAAAATCCTTCTGGTGAAATTGCACAATAATTTCAATACATGCCTGTAGAATTGTATGTGCTTGTGGAACTCATATGAATACAGAGGATTCAATAATTTATCATACATTTAAGTTTTAATCATTTTAGCACTAGGAGCAGCTTACCTTCTCCACTAAAGCATTCAAAAAGATACTGTTGCCAAAAACAATAACAACAGCAATCTAGAGGTATTTACATTAGGACAACCATCACTACTAGGCAAAACTTGCGAGTGCTATAACAAAAATCCTAAATATATTCTAGAGCTATTTACGTTAGGTCAACCATCACTCGCTTGACCATTAATATGATATGCTTGCTTTAATTTTTTTTTTTAAAAAAAAAAAAAAAAACATAATGTCTTGAGAGGCAACAAACTTTAGCAGAGATAAAATAAATTTGCCGAACAACCCTAAAAATAAATTTATTTGTTTAATTTCTATTGCTGAAAGGTTCAAAACAAATTCTTGTCATAATTATGACTTAGGCTATACCTATGGTGAGAAAAACTGTATAGGAGTCTCATAAACTATTTCCACAATCTGTGCTTGTTAACTTAATTTTCGATTACAAGGAAACAACATAATCATTAAGTTGAGTTTCAATCTCATTGTGAAAAATATAACAATAAGACAATAGATTTTCCAAAACTATTACTATTTGTTCTAGATTTTCCAACACTATTACTATTTGTTCTAGATTTTCCAACACCATTACTATTTGTTCTGTAATAAGTAGTAGAAAACAGAGACTCAGATTAACATAGATTAATAAACTAAAAGAAAAATTAGAAAATTTTTTTCCCGTTAAGTAAGAAAGAATCCCTTAAGTTCACTCCTTTTCGTTTCTCTTCTATTCTTATAACCCTTTTAGAGCCAAACTATTAATAAAATTTGTAAAAACATACAATTGGTGCTTTTAAATGAAATTAGTTACAAAATAACTCCCACATGTCTTAGACTTATCATGTAAACTACATGCCAAAGCCAGTTACATAATGAAAATTTGATAAGATTCACATCTCTACAAGTAACATGTTATATTTTCATGGACTTGGTTTATTCCTAACATGTCAAACTCAATCTACTTAATAAATTATTATAAATAGAATCTATCTTGTTTGACACTAGCTAATTTTTTAGATGATAATAATAATAAAGAATTCATAGAGCCGACCCCAATTAATTTTGTGATTAATGCTGAGTTGAGTAGAGTTGAGTTGAATAATAATAAACTATGAGAAAGGGTATATGGAGATTGGCTGCACTTACTCTTAGCTCACCCCTCAGAGATGAAACATTAACTATCCTAGCCCCTGAAGTGGAAAGCTGTAAAAGTGGGATTAGAGCCTCTGTTACTCTTCTAACACCATAATAATTAGTGTTTAAGCATTCTTCTGCCTTCTCATAAGTTGTTTTAATCACCTCTTGAATCATGTTGATCGCCTTCCCTGAAAGCTGCACCAACAAATATGGCTTAAGGCCTGATTAAGGTCACCTGATTCTGTTAATTTGTTTCAATAATATAAACCATTATCCATGCTTTATAACAATGCTCAAACTTACCCAAGTTTCAGGATCTATATTTAAAGCCCTTACACTTTCCTCGTCAACCACAACTCCAGAGTGTCCAGCATTGTTAACCTGCCAAAATTGTATAACAAACCGATTTAGACTTAAAAGCTGTATTAATTTCCTTCACAGGCTAATTAGTTAAACAAGTGAAATAAACATCTTTGGCCTACTTAGTCAAATGGTCAAACACCTTCCTTGCAAACATTACAGGAAACAGGACTCCGAGACTTGTTTAGTAATTAATATTAAATGAATTTTCTCAAATTTTTATCAAATTTATTTACAAATCCTATAAACAAAAATTATATTTAGAACTAAATCCTACCAAAATTGATATAATTTGCAAATAAATTCTAAACGTAACAAGTTAAACGGTAAAATCTTAAACTAACATAAGCAATGATGAAGGGAGGGGATTTGGAGTGGCCATGGCCGCTCAACTCCAAAATGTAAAATTTTTTGAAGTGTAATACTAAAGTTTTATCATATATTGAATTTGAATATTATGCTATACACAAGTATAAATTAGTAAGGCAACAAATGCAAAATGAATTTCACATCTAACATTTAACATCAAATTATTAGGTAGAACGGGAGCATACTCCTCTTACTCATATAAAAATTGGCTTATGTATGATTAAAGTGAAAACACATCCATATAAATTTATTTTTATATTAGTGAATTCATTTTTATATTAGTGAATGATTATATTTTTGTCAAATCTAATAATTTCTCAAATAGTTTTTTTTTTTTTATTTCATATGGATGGAGTCATTTAAAATAATTAATAATTTAAATTTGAAACTTATCACTGAATAGAAATCCAAATACTAAATTAGTTCGAACATACACTTATAAAAATGAACCCATGCATAAAAACTATCTAAATCAATAAATTTGGCTTAATTAAGAAAAAATGTTTAAATTTTACTACTTTTTATAAAGTTTAAGTATGAACCCAGACCACAATGGCGATTGTAGCCATGTAGTCAAATTTTGTTGAAAAGTTGACTAGAATTTAGATTGGTGATAATATTTTAAAATTTTATTAGTTTATGGATAGAATCGGCGAAATTAAAAGTTTCTCAATAAATTACAATGTAAAGATATTTATTTTGTTATCAAGCCAATAAACTTTTTGTTCATTGATTCTAAACACTGTCCTCCTCTGTTTGGCTTCAATAGTTATTATAAAAATGTTTAGAGTGGATGAAAGTTCTGACTTACCAAGATGTCAAGCCTTCCAAATTTGGTGTTGATGAAATCAGCCAATGATTGAATACTAAGTGGATCTAACACATCAAGTTGATGAAAAACAACATTTGTTAAACCCCTTTTATGAAGCATACAAGTTGCATCCATCCCTCTCATCTCATCTCTCGCCGTCAAAACCACCGTCACTCCCTGAGAAGCAAGTTGCCTCACCGTCTCTAACCCAATTCCCTTGTTTGCTCCGGTCACCACCGCACACCTATAAACATCATATATATAATCAATCACAGAAAAAAAAAAAGTTAAGTTAGTAGATTAGAGATTAAATATAAGAACCCAAATAAAAGAGATGGGTATAGCTTACTTCTCTGTTGATTTCTTGCCATTGGGCTCCATATTTGATAGCTTGATCTTGATTTCCTCTTCTGTCTTTGGTTGGGTATATGAATATGTTTGAATAATAAAAACAAAGCAAGTTTCAAGGTAACTGCTACAATTACTTAATAAAAACTCAAGTAAAAATTTATTTTATTTTGGGATAGAAATATTTAATTTGAAAATAGGAAAAAGGTAACAAGTTAACTAAGTAGCTAGTCATTTCTCTTTTTGCTATATTTATTTTATATTTGAATTTTATTTATTCTCCTTATTAGTTTCACAGTTTTTTTGCTCTTTCCTCTTCTCTCCCTCACGCAGTAGCTTCCCTCTCCTCTCCTCATCCTCACGACAGCAAGTCTCCTATCCTTTCAGCATCTTCACGGCAGCAGCTTTCATTTCCTCTTCTTACCATCACGTCTCACGAACACAGCAGTAGATTTCTCCTCTCATCAATCTCATGGCAGCAGCTCTCCTCTCCTCTCCTCACCGTAACGCCTCACGCATGCAGAAACTATCCTCTCCTCACCCTCACGCACACAGCTATTTTACAAAGCTCATCTTGGTGTATTGAGGTTTGCAATTTTATGATTTCTCATTTTTTAATTTAGGGTTTTGTTATTATGATTTTAAATTTAATTGTTTGAGTTGTGTTTCTTTAATTTGAGGAAGGTGATACTCTATTGTCCCTAATTTTCTTATAATTACAGCTTCTTCTAATTGCAGCAGATATTTTATTGCCTATATTTTTTTTTTCCTGCTAAATTGGTATCCCAATTTTCCAAACTCTCTTTTTATCTTGATTATAGACTGGGTTGATTAAAAGGAATTTTTTACATTGAGAGGCAATCGTACTAAATGATGGCCTGTGAAAAGGTATTAATTTAAAGATAAACAGCCAACCATCATTGTACATGTGTACATTGCCATTTCTAGTGTTGTGATATATACTGCTGATATGTATCATCAGACTCATCACGATTCACCAGTATATGTATATAGAACCTATATATAAATACAAGTGAACCCACCATTAATGAATGATTGACTTATATTGTGTGATTGTGTCATTTAATATACAAGATTGCATGTAATATACGAACAGTGAAGCATTTTATGAACATATTGTGATCCTATTCCAGATTTA
>CANXYC011236420.1:0-13771 GCA_948193065.1 Aleurites moluccanus | reverse complement strand
CATCATGTGGTTAGGCTTACAAGAGTAGAAGTGATCACAATCGAATAGCACTGTCAAATCACATGATAGAACTGCAGAGTGCATCAGTAGCCATGCTACCTATCACAATAGAGCACATTGGTAGTCTTTGCTACCTTATCGCAAACGCATGCTTGGCCAGGCATACGCCTAGAGTTCATGGTCCCCTCTAGGTGGAACACTGATAAAAATCCTATCAGCTAGATTCCCAAAGTGCACAATGGACCAATGAATTTACTCTCATTGGGAAGAGTGTTCTATCCATAGGGTCATATGGTTTCAAATTCACAAGAAACATATTGGTCACAAGACCATCAACATATAATATAAATTTAGTCAAGATAGCAAATGGTTTCATATGAACTTGGTCCAAGGAAGAATGACCAAGCCATTTGCATTCATATAATGTAATCACATGGAACAATTCATTAATTGTTTGAGAACATCATAGGGATTTAAAATAATATGTGCATAGTACAATATCATGTATATGAGAATCATATGGGTGAACATTAAGAATACTTGGACATATCATTTCAAAGAAGCAATAAGCAAATGCAATGTTCATACTTACCTCTACACAAATTTATCCTTGAATTTCCTTTAACAGTTTGCTCAATAACAATCACCTCAATTTCCTTGATTTTCTCCTCCTAAGAAATTTCCCCAAATATTCAAAATTAGGGTTTTCCTTAATCAATAATACTCAATACGATTTCCTAATATTTAATCATCTTAGAGTTTCTATTTTTTATTCCCATCATTAATTTAATTCATCTCTTAAAGAAAATCTGAAATTTATTTCGAATTTACTGTTCATGTTACTATTCATGACAGTCCATAAATTTTGATTTCTCCATGTAATATCTGCCATTTTATAGTGTTTTATTAATTTTGTATGTTTGGAGAACCTATTAAAATTTTTAATGAGAATGTTGAGAATTTCAGGAATTTCTGTTTTGGATACTGTAGGATTTTGTGATGATAATTTCATGTTCTTAAAGACATAATTTGATAAAGTGTAAATCATGAAAGTTGTGAGTTTATGTCTTGACTATAATTCTGTAAATGGTTTGGCAAAATTCTGTGTATGTAATGAGTAGTGTCTATTTGAGCAAGGCTGGTCTAGTTGAGAGTTTCTGCAGGGATGCAGCGTCTGTTTGGAATGACTGGAAATGACTGAGGTAGAATTAGATGAAGATGTTACATGAAAAATGTTACTTTGTGTGTTATGAAGATGACTGTAAAATTTCAGAATTTTTGGATAAGTTTATCTCAGTGTAGAGTGAGTTTTATCAGACTTGTTTGGAGAGATTCTAAGGCAGCAAGTTTGGATAAACTTTGGAGAGTCCCCATGGTCTGTGTGTTGATTCTTTTGATTTGAAATTTTGATATGTTGTGCTCCTGCATGTTGATTTTAAGTGATAAAAAGAATTAGTAAGTTTAGATATTTGTAGCTCATTTGCGAGCTGGCTAAGTGTGGGATGTTCATGCAGGAATTTAACTTAGAAGAATTTGTTATGACGAGCCAGCAAAATGCAAGGAGGCATTTTACGAACTGGCAATGCAAAGTGGCGTAATGGTGAAGAGAGTTGGCGAAGAGCTTTGGCAAAGAGCTTTTGCAAAGAGGAAAGGCGAAGAGCTTTTGTGAAGAGGAAAGGCAAAGAGCTTTGGCGAAGAGGAAAAGCGAAGAGCTTTGGCGAAGAGGAAAAGCGAAGAGCTTTTGCGAAGAGGAAAGGTGAAGAGCTAAGGCGAAGAGGATAAGTCGAGGTGACATTATGCGAAAAAGTATTATGCGAAGAGAGAATGTGCGAAGTAGCAATTCGCGAAGAGGCGAAGAAGCATTGCCGAGGTGGCATATGCGAGGAAGAGTTGCGAAGAGAATTTGGTGAGGCAGCATACGCGAGGTAGCATATGCGAACTGGAATGTACAAGGTAGCATTGCTGGATCAAATTTGGCAAGCTGGAAAGTGCGAGCTGGGAATGCGAAGTGGGAATAGCGAGCTGGTTGGCGTGTTTCTGGGGCAATGTTTATTTAAACCTAGTGAACCCCCAGTAGCATTTCACGATTTTCTTTCTTCTACCTTCGATTAATTTCAGTCTTTCTTAGAATAATTCCATTTCTTGTCTAAGGCATTAATACTTAAATTAATGCAATAGAACTCTAGATTATTCAGTATTAAGGCAAAAATCATCAGATTTGAGCAGTAATCTCAGAATTTCAGTTTGAAGGGAATAAGGTAAATTTTCTTCCTAAACTATTTTCTTTGGATTTATTTAAGTCTATGGGTTAGGATAATTAATACTGGGTATACAAAATTTATTACTAGTGATCTGAAGCTATTAATGATAGTTAATGTGGGAGAAATCAACTTGGTGAGACTGCCATGAACAGTAACTCCGAAAATTTAATGCAAATTTAATGCAGATTTTCTTCAAGAGATAAATGAAATTATTGTTGGGAATTAAGAATAGAGACTCTAAGATAATTAATTAATAGAAAATCATGTGGAATATTATTGGTTTGGAAAAACCCTAATTTTGTATGTTTGAGGAATTTCTTAGAAGGAGAAATTCAAAATTGATTGAGGAATTATAAGTGGGCAGATTGCTAAGAGGAATTTAAGAGAAAATTTGTGTAAGAGGTAAGCATGAACATCCTATTTAATTATTGTTCTTTGAAATTAAAATGACCAAGTATTCTTATATTTGATTATCTATTGTATATATATATATATATATATATATATATATATATATATATATATGCTTGAATAATGTGAATTGCTTGATCAATCTTCTTGGATCAAGTACGTGTATTCCTTGCTTGTGAAGCCGATTTGAATGATGTTATTTGATGATGGTCTTGTGACCAATATACTTCCTATGAGATTAAAACCTATGACCCATGGATAGAACGCTCTTCCCAATGAGAGTAAATTCATTGGTCCATTGTGCACTTTGGGAGCCCAGCCGATAGGGTTTTTATCGGTGTTCCACCTAGAGGGGGCCAAGAGCTCTAGGCGCATGCCTAGCCAAGTATGTGTGCACGTTAAGGTAACAAGGCTACCGATACATATGATATGATATGAGATCAGTTCTACCAGATAAGATTTGATAATACCATTCTTTGTAGGCATTCTTTGTTCTAAATATGAACCACGATTTGAATTTTTACATGATTTGATATAGCCAAATTATTATGAGAACCGCATTTCTTTCAAATAAAGCTCATGACCTCTTTCATGTCTATATGTATAATTACTTGTTCATGACCATGATTCGATATTCAGTTCTTATTGTATAATGTTCATATCTTACTGAGTTGAAGGCTCACTCCTCTTCTGTGAATTTCAGGTGATAGCTTAGCTCGTGAGGGGGCTAATTAAGAAGATCGGGCTTCTTGACTTATTTACTTCAAGAAGCTTCATTGTAATAATTCTTTTGAGATATTTTGTATATTTATTAATGGTATTATGATATAATATGTATTAGAGTATACTCTAGAGCTCCATAGTTAGTCTTTCGAGGGTATTAGAATATTTTGGTGTATGAATCAGGTGATAGCTTAGCTCGTGAGGGGGCTAATAAAGAAGATCAAGCTTCTTGACTTATTTACTCCAAGAAGCTTCATTGTAATAATTCTTTTGATATATTTTGTATATTTATTAATGGTATTATGATACAATATGTATTGGAGTATACTCTAGAGCTCCGTAGTTAGTCTTTCGAGGGTACTAGAATATTTTAGTGCATGAATATTATATTTTGGATACTTTTGTTTCTTAGTGATGTGAGAGGTCTCTTTTGATTATTAAGGAACAAGAGGAAAATATGAAATGATAATAGAAAAGATATGATTGATGTTAAATTATATGTATGGAAATAACCATTGCATGAAAATGTATGATGTTGAATTTGATAGAATAGTATATGAGATTCATGATTTGTGAGTTCTACGGGTTTATGGTGGCCTTAAGCCTACCCTTGCCCTAGGACCATTGCACCACTAGAGTTGGGGTGTGACAATATTGTATTTGTTACCATATATATGTGTATTTGATAAAATTACTATACTGATGGGGTAGTAGGGGGAAAACTATCAGCTTTATGCACAGTGGCCTACTAGACAGGGCTAATTGTCTAAAACCCTAGCTGAGAAGGGACTTGTCCTAGCCATAAGGTTTGGCCCACCTTATATTCATAGTGGATATTCGACTACAGTTACAAACTCCTTATTTCTGTCTCTTGCACACAGAGACCCACAATTGGTCCTTGTTGATATCCAACCCTGTTTATTGCTACCATATTAATACTTTTTATTTGATTTCACCTGAATTATTTCTTCTTTAAGCATGGGTGTGCAAAAACTCGACCTTTAATTATTAATCCTGATCTTTTATTACCTATACCCATTTTTGCATGCAATTTGGTATATATTGAGTTCACTAAGTATTTTATACTCATCCAATTTGTGGTTTAATATTTTCAAGTCCTGAGCAATAGTGTGGTTCAAGTCTCTTCTTCGAGGAACTGCTGACTATTTTTGGTTATGTAAATATCTGATACTTATGTATTTTTGGTTTTAATATAGTATGCTCTATGGTCTGTATCAATATATGGTCTGTAGATATTTATAGTAATGGAGAATGATAAAATGTTATTTTGGACTGTTAATATAAATATTTATTTTGATTAAGCAGGATTTAAAAATGGGACAATATGGATGATATGATAATATGATAGGAGATTGTGGATATAAATGCATATTGACTATGATTATTACATGATAGTATTCTGATATTACAGGGGTTCTATGGGTGTTGGTCATCATTGACTGTACCCACATCCTAAGACCGTCACGCCCATTTTTCGGGTCGTGACACACTGTAAGACTTTTCATGAGCAAAATAAAACTACCATAAGAGGCAAACAAATACCTCTAATGAGGAAGATAAAACCTCTTATAGGGTGAGATAAAACCTCTTTGCAAGGCATTGTAAGACATTTCATGAGGCAAAATACCTCTATAGGAGGCAACCAAAGACCTCTAGAGAGAGGTAAGACCTCTTACAGGGTAAGGTAAAACCTCTTTGTAAGGCATCGTAAGACCTTTCATAAGGCAAAATAAGATGTTCACATGAGGTAAACAAAGTCATCTAATAATGCAAATAAAACCTCTCATATAAGGTGAGGTATGACCTTTTCTCGAGGTATCGTAAAACCTTTCATGAGGCAAAATAAGACCTCTATGGGAGGTAAACAAAGACCTTTAACAACATAGATAACACCTCTCATAAGGCAAGGTGAGATCTTTTCGCGAGGCAAGATCTCTTCATAAGGCACTATAAAAACTTTCATGAGGCAAAATAAGACCTCTATGAAAGGTAGCAAAAGACCTCTAATAAGGTAGATAAGACTTCCCACATACTAAATAAAGAGCTCATTACAAGGTGTCTAAGACCTCGTTGTAAGGTGAATCACTAAGATCTCATTGTGAGGCAACCAACTAAGACCTCATTACAAGGCAGTACAATAAGAACTCTTTGAGAGACAACTTAAGAAAAACTAACTTTTTGTAATGCAGCAAATAAGGAAAGACCTAGATTGAAGGGGCAAAGACTCTAGTAACCTCGAAACGAGCAATAAGATCTCAAAAGGCACACATAAGGCGAGCAAAGAAAAGTTGGAACACTAGTTATTTCGAAAAGAAAGTTAGCAAGTTTGCATACAATAAGAGATGACACAAGCAAATAATCAATCAAAAAGCAACAAACACTCATAAAAGACAAAAGGCCAAAATCTTATCAAATTTTTTCAAATTACACAAGCAATACAAAGTAGAGACTACAACAAAAAAAAGTCATATTCTACAGAAGCTTTAAGGGTCAAAGTTTTCCAGCATTAAAGGATCTTCAAAAGTAAAAATCTTCATCTATAAGGTCTCTTCTCAGACTAAGAGCTCCGTTTACAAGAGATATGTTCGATCTTCAACCTAATGGAACTACTGACAAAAAAAAGAGAGGGATTTACTACTCAAAAGCAAAAAGATCCTTCATAATGCAAATGTCCTCATGAAACAATTGCTTCTTCTCCCAAGACTTTGCTCCAGGTGCACAACACATTTAAGGAGAAGACCATTTTTTATGAGTATGTTTAGGGAGAAAATCAATTTCGATGACCCAAAATGCCATTTAAGCCAATATCGGGACAAATCCACAATATAAAAAGCATGGAGTCAAAGCGCACTCAACCTATTTTCATAGAAACCCTATGTAAACAATCACAAAGGCTTTCTTATTAGGCCAGGGATCATCCAGATGAAGGCATCCAATAACCATCAATCTGAGTCTCGTGACAATATAATCCTAGACCCAATAAGGGCCAAAAATCTTTTATGGGCACATCAAACATGCAAAACGAACACTTAAAAAATAAATAAGGAGGCTACAACCATAGGTCCCAAGGGATCTTTGATTATAGAAAGTGTCTAGAAGAAAGAAAGAGAGTCAGGCAGAAAATTATGATAAGACAAATAAATAACTCAAGATACGTTCTGGTTATATATAAGATATGAAAAGTGTCTCATAAGACTTCAAACTTATCCTTTCAACTTCCAGAAACTAATTGTATTTAGTGAATCTTCAAAATCCTACTAATTGCCCTCAAAATTTAGTCTAATCTACATTCTCTCTAACAACAACCATATTAATGCCCAAGGAAAGTGGTACAAATCCAAAAGAGTAATGGAATAGGTTCACTAGCAAACTCCACGAACATCAAAAGAACAAACACTCTTCAAGCCAACTTAGAGAAGGATTTTAAAAGAATATAACTGCCACAAACTCAGTTTTTCATGCCAGTAAAGTAAGGGGTCTGTAATGTGAAATAAATCTTGCGTTACTGATTGGGCCACTAAGATAGAGCTCAACTAGGCCAAAGTAACAAATAACAGGCCTTAATCAATTATAGTCGCCAGGCCTATGCAGTTTCCAACCAGTAGGCCTAATTCACCATAGATAAGTACCTCACTCTACTAAGCAATCAGCTTGACAACTAGCACTTCGCTTAAAGTTATCTCATATTGGCAGTATCTTGCCTTACCACTAGACAACCTCGATCCTCACCTAAGTAGAGTTTGCATCAGTACCTCCTACAAGCTAATCCTATACACATGGATAGCATTCCCTAACACCTTCGAGAAACGAAATTTGAATCAAATTGACACAAGGCTCTGAGGCTGACAATCAAACCTTTAAATGCACGCGTCATCAATATTATTCATCAATAGTATGACATGACTCGGACCTATAATCAGAAGAGGCCACGTCGCTTACTCATACCAATCCCAAAATAGAAATTCATCATAAACCCATGCACTCCCTTACTATCATAGGGGGAAGCTAAGAAGTAAATAACATGTTTTTCTCTCAATATCTCCAAGTTTTTATTTCAAAGATGCAATCACTGACTTAAATGTCGAAAGGTCTACACTGAATAAAAAATTTGGCCTTCTCATATTTTTTTTCTGCCCTCTCATACTTTTTTCTTTCTCTCCTTTTGTAGGCCTAAAGCCCAAAGTGGAATATCCCATATCCAACCAACTAGATTTAGCACCTTCACCTCCATCTTAATGATGGGTGGCCTCCAAATCGAGGACATACCTTAAAGGATCTCATTAATATCTAATGATTTATAGTGAATTTAAAATTAAATAACTTTTACCATGTCACTTATATTTATATATCACACATTTCTTTCATAAAATATTTTTATCTTTAATGTTTATCTCTATCCATTAATTTTTTTTAATTTTTAATAAACAAATACAAAAAGGCCACAAATTCACGAATTTGCATTATTTGTTGAATTTTTAGAATTAATTAGCTCATATTTCCATGCTTGATGATCCATATCTTGTGTAATACCCGATACTTGGATTGCATGATCAAGGTTGAGTATGGTGGACCTTGAATGTGTTTCTTTGAGCTTTTAGATGAGTTTGTTTGATTTGTTAGCTTAATTCCATATGTTTGCATGATAGAATGATATAACATGTTGTGTTTGAGTATATATTGCTTTTAGAAAGGTTCTATGTTAAATTTAGATGTGTTTAGAATGTATTCCTAAGAGTTTGGATGAGTTTTAGCCAAGTTAGAAGGGAGAAAGCTTGAAAAATGCTTTATAACCTTTCATGGGTGTGATTTCATTTCACAGGCACGAAAAAACTCTTTGTCTGAATTTCAAAATTTCATCAAGAACACGCAAATAGTGACCTTTACGGCGTGAAAGGTCGGGGCCTATAAATAGAACCCTCATTTTCTTTATTTCCCAACTTTCTCATTTTAGCTCCCTTACTTCTTTCTTCATAAATTCTTCTCAACCTCCTAACCAAATCTTTCTTCCTTCATTTATTCTTTCATTCATGACAAGAGATTGAAGAATCATTACTTCAAGAACCTCAAGAATCCAAGTTCCTCAAGAAATCTCTATTTTTAGGGTTATAAGATATTTTCTCAAAACTCATTCATAAGTTCAAATTAAGTTATTTTGTGGTTAGAATAGTTGCTTATGAGTTATGTATAGATGTTTATGAGTATTGAATATTATTTATTATGGTTAAAATGGAGGATACAAGGATTTGTGATTTTTGGGTGAATAGTAGCTATTTTTCTCAATTTTTCATTTTTTTATAAAAGATGATTAATTTGATGTTAAGAAGCATGTTTAGACTTTTAAGATGTTTAAAATCATAAGGATTTCTCTTATATTAGTATGTTCGGTAAAACCTTAATTTTGGATATTTGGGGATTTTGTTTTAAGAGTGGAAAAATCAAAGGACTAAGAAGGTTATGGATTAATTAAGGTGTTTGAGCTTGATTAGCAAAGATTTGATTAGAAGAAAATTATGAACTAAGTTAATGTATGTTGCATCATATGGGAAAATGGTTGAATCTTTCTTCAAACTCTATGCATGTTCACTATGAACTATTCGTTGCTTTGAAACCCGAATGAATGAATTTATTGTTCATACCCTCCTAAAAATAGCCATTTGTATGAAAGAATAATTTGGTTATCCTTCTTGGACCAAGATCATTAATGAGCCCTAGTTATAATTAGTGAAATGAATATATGTTTAAATGTTTAACTGTCTCTTGGCCATTATGAATCTTTGAGATTTTTAAGCTAAAATGATCTTATGAGATACAAATGTAACATAACACTTTTCCTAATGAGAAAAAATTCATTGGTCCAGTGTGTACATCAAGAACCTAGCTGATAAGATTATTATTAATGTCCCACCTAGAAGGGGATGAGAAACTCTAGGAGTATGCCTGCACAAGCATACGAAGATGTTGAAGTAGCAAAGCCCACTAATATGCTATGACATGATATGATCAATTATATCTCATATTATGATTTTGATAGTGTCATTCTATGGATTTCAGTTTGATAGTGCAGCTCGAGAGAGAGCTAATCACGAAGATAAAGCTTCTTGATTTCTTCTCCACAAGAAGACTCTTTAATGTAATTTTGTTAATCATGTCTATTGAGAAGTATACTCTTATAAGCTTCATAGATGTGTATTGGAGATGTGTATTATTTTGTTGCCTTGGATAACATTCTTTGTAGAGTTTTCCTTGTTCCATATTGATGTTACAACTATCTTTTGATCGGTAGGGAACAAGAGGAAATTTCATAACAAGATAGTTTATTGATATATGTGTGTGTGTGTGTGTGTGTGTGTGTGTGTGTGTGTGTGTGTGTGTGTGTGGATGTCTTGCATGATGCAAGTATATGATTTATGTATGATCCAGGTTAAGTTTGGGTTATACGGGTTTATAGTGACCTTATGCCTACTCTTTTCCTAGGACCGTCGCACTAATAATTTTTGGAGTGTGACAAAAATGGTATAAGAGCTATAGGTTTATAAACCCTAAGTTAGATAGATAGATATGCAAGTTCTCTAACATAAGTGTTTGATTAAGATAACTATGGAGCATAGGATTTCTGTCTTGTCAGTATTGGGTATTCTTTTAGTATAGATCTAGGTTAATCATATGTCTAAGCTTGTCGTTTTCTTTAATAGTATCGATATTCCTCCACGACATGGTAGAGGACAAGGTAAAGGTCGTCCTAGAAGAGAGTTGCCTTCTGAAGAAGGTTATGTAGCGGGGATTGGAGGTGATAAGGTTCCTTTTGAGCCATACGTGGATGTGGTTAACATGGCTCAACAGTTGAATCAGTTGCAGAGGAACTATGAAGTGATAGTTGAGTTTATCACCCAACAAAGACAACAGCGGGTACCTCCAAGACATATAGCTCTAGATATTCCAGTTCCTCTTGTAGTTCCATCACTAGCAGTTGTACCTCAGGTTGAGGAGGTTTCATTCGAAAGGTTTCTTAAGCTTAAACCTTCAAAGTATAAGGGAGAAATGGATCCTATAGATTTTCTTTAGGAGATAGAGGTGAAAGTTCATATTTTGAGGATCTTCAATAGAAGAGCCATAGAGTTTGTGGGTTATTTGATGAAGGCAATGGCTAAGAATTGGTTCAAGAGAAGCATTTATGGTATGCTTCAAGGTAATAAAGAACTTTCTTGCGAGCAATTTAAGGACTTGTTTTTAAATGAGTTTCTCCCAGAGAGTGTAAGGGATGCCAAGTCTATTGAGTTTGAGAGGTTGGTTCAGACTCTCGATATGAGCGTTTTTAAGTCTGTGAGGAAATTCAGTCAGTTGAGCAAGTTTACTCCAGCTCTTATGCATATAGAAACAACATGGATTCAAAGGTTTCGTAGAGGGTTGGTGGCACCACTATTTAAATTTTTGGCTACTAGTGAGTTTGATTCTTACCTTGAGCTTGTGGATAAAGCTAAAGTGATAGAGAACAGAGAGATGGTGGTCAGATCAAAAAGAGAAGAGAAGAAGAACGCAAACATTGGTAGTTTTTGTAGACAGGAGAGTGAGGTAAAAATTATAGAAGTGTCTCATCAGTCGGCTCCCTATAGTGGATATAGAGGACCTTTAGGGAGATCATAGCAGAGACAGAACCCCTTTAGACCCACTTCTCAAATGAGTTATGGTATAACTATTTCTGCACCACCTGGGACTTCTCATCTTTCTTGTCTTACATGTGGTAAGAATCATAAAAGGTTTTGTTTCTTTGGGCTAAAAGTTTGTTATAGATGTGGACAACATGGATATTTACTTAAGAATTATCCACAATCTTCTTTTGGATCTAGACCTCATACTTTTTAAACTACGATACAAATGGATAGAAAGAGGAGTGTTGGTCAACAATCAGGCAAAGGCCGAGGTATTTTGAGTAAGACTCCAGAGGCCGGGGGAGGATTAGGTCAGGATATAGGGCAAGCTTTGGGGTTAGCACCTTTGGGCAGAGGTAAAGGGAGAGTTTTTGCTCTTGCATAACATGAGGCCCAGACTTCTAACACATTGATTGCATGTATTCTTCCGATCCAAGCTTTGAATGCTAGAGTGTTGTTTGATTTAGGAGTTACGTATTCTTTTGTCTCTTCTTACTTTGCTAAGAGGTTGAATGTACGATGTAAATTGCTTTAGAATGCTTTGATTATATCTACTTCTTTAGAAGAAGAGATTGAAGTTCAAAACTTTTACCCTTCTTATGTGGTTAGCATAAGTGGTAAGATTTTAGATATAGATTTGATTGAGTTACCTATGTTAGAGTTTGATGTATTTTGGGCGTGAATTAGTTGTCTAAGTGTAACACCTCGGTTAAAACCGTAGATGTAGAGGTTAGGCATTAGACCGGGTTAAGGGGCGATCCTATGCTATTGCATGTTAACATGTTATTTAAAGTGATAAATATGATTTTGATATTCATATGTTGATAAAAATTCATGATGTATGTTTATGACTCAATGTGCTATTGGTTGTGCCTTGAAACCCCGAATTGAGAAATTCTCGATCCAAGGGTATTTTGGTTATTTTGCATTTTTGTGATCCGTGAAATATGTGAATTTTATGAAATCGATATTTTTATGATTTAAATTATTTATTCTTGATAAAAAGTGAATTTTTGAATTTTAAACGTGAAAATTTTTCTATTTGAAAATTTTATTTTTCTTCGAGATGATTTTATTTAATTATGTATATGAGACGGAAATTTATTATTTTATTATTTGATAAATAATTAATTCATAGTAGATAATCTTTGGAGGGAAATTAAAGTGGGATTTCAAAATTTAGGTTGAAATGTTTGACCAAATGATGTCATCCTCCACTAAGGAGTTATATATATATATTAAATTTAAAAAAAAAATTCCCTCCCTTTGTTGCCTTAGGGGGAGCTGGCCACTCTTAATAAAAAAAAAGGGGGGTATATATATATATATATGTATACACATAGGGAGCTAAAAATTTTCCTTGGAAGAAAATATTTTCTTTTCCCTCTAGAGCAAAGGCCAAACCAACCTCCATAAGAGGGAAAATCTTCTTGATTTTTAAATATTTTAAGGTATGTTTTTACTTGATTTAATTTGGGTTTGATTGGTTTAAGTTTTGGTAGAGTTAGGGTTTCTCCATTTTCACTTTTGCTTGAGTTCTTCCACATCAAGGTTTGATTTTTGTTCCTTTTCTTTGATTGCTGGAAATTGGTTATATTTGAGTTGATTATAGATAGAAATCTGAAATTTTCTTGTGAGGTGTTCCTAGGAAAGATTTGGGTGGTTTAGGAAAAATGGGGGGAGGAAAAAGGGTTTAATGGTTTGATTTGTTGACTTGGTTGATGGATGTGCATGTATATGAAATGTGTTTTGAGTTTTGATTAGTTTTGTGTAAAATTAATGTGATTTGCATAAATGTGACCATTTTAAGGTGTGGCTGAATGTGATAGACTAGATGAAATGAGATTGTATAAATTGGTTGAATTTGGGTTGTGATTATATGAGTTGGTTGAGTGAATTGGTTGTATGCTTGATTCTGCCTTGAAAATTCTGGATGACCTTTCCTCAAATTTTTATCCATAACTTGAGTTGCTATGCCCAAAAATGGTTGATTCTTTTTGGAGATGAAAATAAACTCATAGGGCTTCATTTCATATGAGATAGCAGGGTCAAATTCGAACTGGTTCTTGGTTGAAATGGGTTGGGAATCTGCTGTCCACTGGGTGATCCGTGGACAGAGCACTTTTGGGAAAAAAATTCACAACTTATTCAATTTATATCAAATTGATGTGTTTCTAGATTTGTTGGAAAGGTAAGAGGATAATCTAAATATATGTAGAAGGTGTCAAGTTGATTCGAAGTCCATAGATGACCTAAATCTTCGTAGGAACCTACTGGAACCAATCTGATTTTTGTTTTGCCTAAAATTTGTTAATATGACATTGCTTGGGTGTGAAATTCCAATTTCTTTATGGCATGGATTGGTGAGTATAATTGTAGGGAGTTTGTAAATTTTAGAAAAGGAGAGAATTCTTGAAATAAGTCTGATTTTATATAAGCATTGGGTATGAGGAATTTGCTTATCATGTGTTTGTGCACTTGTTTTCCAATTGATATGACATGAATTCGTTAATTGAACGTAAACCGAAAACTCATCCATGTTGCTTGTGACTTATTAAAATTTTGTGGTATGGAAAGAAAATGGAGTCTAAAGTTGATTTGTTGCTGTTATGGTGATGTTCTGTGAATGCTAGCTTCAAAGTGCGAAAGTAACGAATTTTTTTCGAAAAATGAGTAATTTGATGAAATTGTGTTTTAATGTGTATTTTT
>CANXYC011236368.1:0-11424 GCA_948193065.1 Aleurites moluccanus | reverse complement strand
TGTGTGTGTTATATAAATTTTTTATAAATTTATATATTAAAATTTTTTTTATAATAATAAAAATATATATATATATATATATATATATATATATATATATATATATATATATATATATATATATATTTTATTTAAATCTTATTTTTAATTAGATAATTTAGTTTTTTTATTTAAGTAAGTAGAAGTTAAAAAAAAAGGACTCAAAATAAATTTTTGTAAATAATAATTGTTTAATTATTTAACAGTAGTTATTATTAACCAAACGAATTTAATGCAAATATTGAAAATAAAAATAAAAAGTTACAACTACATTAAAAAATTCTGTAAAACAGTCGCTAATTTATGTTTAAGGCTTGTGCAGTAGCAACCATAAAATGAAATGTGAATTATAAGTTCAAATTTCATCATACAGTCAGTGGCGGAGCAAACATGTTTGTCGAATCACTTGAAAGAAACCGACAACCAATCAACATTCATATTTATGGTTAACCAAATTAGTTCTCATCGAAACAACATATTTCACTAACATATCCTGAATTATAATGCCTATTATAATTAAGCCCCTTACAGTTATAGTTTCTTTAGAATAGTACCATGATACAAGTTATGTGCTGGCAAAATTTGAGGAACAAACCATATAATCCATAAAAACTAGTGAATTTTGTTCAAGCAAGGTTGAGTGCCTGTAGAATATAATTCAAGTAAAATTAGTAGTAGAATAAGAATATAAAATTCAGTGGAATGAGATACCCTTAGAACTGACTATCTATTATTTACACCTAATCTTCCATGAAGAATATGGAGCAAAGAGGTTATTTTCTGACACGGACATGCTACTAACTAGAAGAGTTGACAAACTAAACTGGCAATTAATGCCAGTTGGCAGGCCCAGCACATGTAATAAGATGTCTTGATTGTTGATGGTGTTAATACAAAACAGAAACAAGAATAAAATTTACAATCAAAATAATATTAAAGTAGAAAATAAAAGAAGAATTCGAATTAATTTAATGTGATTCGACTTCGTGAAAAATTTATATTCACGAAAAGTGATATACACAAATTTTAATTCAAGATGAATAGTATAATTTATAACATTTATTATATAATAAATCCTAATAACACTTTTTTAAAAAAATGTCCTAAATTTTCTTTTTCTCCACTTCATAAATCAAATCTCCATTTTTTTTTACATTCGGGTCGAGCTCAATTTTTATCGAGTCAGATCAAATTTACTTTCAAATATGGATCGACCCAAAATATATAATAAACATAATATATGGCTTCTGAATCCAGGTTGATATCATCTCATTTATGCGCATCATTGATTGATTTTTCATATTTTCTCTTTCCATGTTCTTCACAATTTTATATGTGCATGTCCCCTTGTAACCTCCTGTTGGAGATGTGGTTGTATTTTAGGATTTCCATTAATTAAAGCTCATAGGCCATACATACATAGTCTTATAAATAAATAAATATTAAAATTTACTTATATAAAATCAATTAATTTATTTCAGTTTTAATATCTATTCACTTATAAATTTTTTATATATTTTATCATTAGTAGAAGTGAGATATTTTTCCCAACATTTATTTTATCTCTAATGTTGGAAATTAAAATTTGTTATGGTTCCATGTTACAAAGAAGAACAAAGAATGCCAAATTTTGTGATAGAGCCAAAAATTGATCTCCACTACTTATCACCATCAGGTTGTATGAATATTAGACTGGTCAAAAGTATTAGTTAGTGAGATTTTGTACGTATCTTTCATACCCTTCTTAATTTGTTTTTTATGGATTCATCACTTCCATTTTAAGTGTGCCATTTACCGAATAAGTGATGGTTGAATGATGATAATTTTTTTTCTTTGTTTTGAAGATGTTGAAATGTCTTGTTAAAATGCAGCAAATCCTTTGTTGAAGGACTTGTCAATGATGTTTGCAGTAAAAGTTAACTTCTTTTTTTTACTGGAAGTAGGGCACTCATGTCATAAAATGATGAAAAGCCCTTTTCCTTCAAAAGGTGGTACAAACTATTTATAAAAGATTAGGGGAGTGATATATTGGCTGTCAATTTAATATTCAGTGGAGTCTTGTGAGTTGTGATAAGATAGTGAATGAAATTGTGAAATCATTGATCAGTATGAGGGATTTGTTTTACATGATGATGAGCTACGTAATAATTAAATGATTTGAATCTTATCAGTAAGACAGCTCCGGAAACTGGTTGATTGCATTGTATTTGTTGTGCATGTCAAACCCACTAAATTTAGTGGTTGGCATTAGAATGAACCTAATGTACGTAGCAGCTTGAAAAGGAGTAGTTTGGTTCCTTTTATTAAAATAATGAAAAGAGACAACAAAACATGAGCAATTGAGGCCAGTTGGAAGTTCTAGCTTATGTCTTAATTGATGCTGTAAACCATGTCAATATGATTTCACTTTTATTGCAATTATCTGATTTTCTTGTTAGTTTCTCTGTGTGTCTCACTCTTTCTCCACGGTTGACATGTATATTCGCATCTTTGATGGGAATGTTGCCTGGTGCTATGTAAAAATTATGGGTGTTGCAACCTCATTGGTGCAAGTTTAAGTATTGAGTGCAAACTCTGACTTGTCTCTAAATTCTTCCCAAAATGCTTCAAAATAGGTTGCCATTAAATTATTCTCCTATGTCCATGTTAAAGAATTGGATTATCTCCAAGTTATTCTTTTTTGGACACCGTTTTGATGACACCAAAGCTAGGTGTGTGTGTGTGTGTGTATAAATACATACACCTATTATAAATTTTTGATTCATCTCCCTCTTGAATTCTTTTTACTAGGCGTTCATAAAAGATTATTTTCACTTCCTTTTTTTTTTCAGTGTCCTAGTGAGCATGTATTGTGTTGGTGTGCAAAAGAAAGCAAGAAAAGAAAAAAAAAAAAAAATTTGTTTGGTGAAAGTTCACATAAGTAAAAAGTGTGGGAAGCTAGATTGCACGGCAAATAATAATATAGTAAAACTCATCATGGCAACATAAATTAGGTTATATGACGTCTAACTGGAGGACAAATTTTTGGAACTTTTAGAGAAATTCTCAGAAAGCATTTGTTGACAGAAAGTAAATGGTCTTAACTTTTGTTCTCACGGGTTTAGTAATGAATGCAGAAATGTCCAAAGTTGCAATGGTGAGAATCTAAAATTTTCAGTTATTATTATTGTTATTATTATTATTTTTTTTCTCTCTACTGAGCATCATGATATTCATATGATAAAAAGTGCTGCTGACAAGTGACCACTTCTTGTGCCTTCTTAGTGGGCTAATGCCTAGCTTAAAGCCTATAGTTTTATAATTTAAAACTTAAAGTTATTCCATGCCACCAAATTGGCTGATTTTAGTTGTCTTAATTCGTTATGTTGGACATGTAGAATTTTGAGGTTTTCACCTGTGTTCCTTGGACCTGGTTGTTTATGAAATGAGCCTGAGCTTGGGAAATATCAAATTTTACAAAAACTTGGTACGCAAACCCCACAATTTTTTTCACAAATTGAGGTCCGCGGCTTGGCCTGCAAACATGTCTACTTGGACCTGATGTGAGCAGATGCCTGAAAGGAAGACGATTCAACATCCTTTCCCCTATAAAATATAAGAGAACTTTGTAAGTTGTATGAAGCTTCCACTTTATACTATAACTTACTAATCTGCTTCAATCTTATTGATCTTTTGACTTGGTTTACCCATATAGAGATAGAAGTAACCAGAATATATAATCTCAAGTTGGTCTCTTTTTACCCTTGGAGAGGTAAATTCCACAGTCCTTTGTTCTGTAGAACATAATGATTGAAATTGAAGTTGCTTGTTTGATTATTATGAAAGGTCCGTATATTCAAGTTGTTAGGTTTAGAATGCCTCTGTACAAGTGATATGCAGTTTCACGTGCCAAGGTAACAACTTGGAATGGTGAAATGCTTGTAGTCTTGTTTGTGTTTCTGTTTGATGGGAAACAAGTTAAACTTTATACCTCTTTCTCTCTGTCCCGTCCATCCCCACTTTTCCCTTTGTGCATGTCCATAATTTTCTTCATGGTTAGGCAGTCTTCCATTCTCTAAGCTTCTACTCCAACATGTACCAGTCAAATTATGACTCTTCCAAGTGCATATATATGTTGAAATTAGCTTAGAAGAGTCAAACATTTTTCATACCTTGGTAGGGAATTTGAAATTCTTAATTATTAAAGATTAATTTGGATGAGCGATTAGGAGTCTTGACGTTTAAACTCCTCCTGTTGGTAAACACAATGCTTAGAGTATTATTTTAGAATCTAGCAGTTAAACATTCAAAATTGCGATTGAAACACGAAAGTTGAAATTTTGTTAACGTTTTGAGCCTTTAATCTCTTATCAAGAGCCAGTAACATGTTGATTGCTAGCAGTCATCAATCAAATGTATAAAAAATGATTAAATTATGCAAACTAATTTCTATGAAGCTGCATGGAGTAGAAAATTTTTTATTAGAAAGAAAATGGATACGTGCTAGTAATTCTAGCTCACAAATCTGGAAATTGAATTTGAATATTAAGCCAGTTGTAGCCGACTTAACAGTAACAAATAGAGTCAGCAAAGAGCCAAATTTTGTTAATCACGTCATCATTATTATTATTATGCCCCAATACTCTTAATTTGTGGTCCTACTCTTTTTAAGTATATCCCTTTTTCTCTTCTCATCCGTGACTACAAAATAGAACAGGTCAAAATGTATTTTAATTTTATTTTATTTTTTTATTATTTTTTTTTTGTGGTCTTTCATCTCACTATATAGCTGATTGACCCAAGTATTTCGAAGGGGAAAAAAAAGAAAAACAAAATTATATCCAAGTCACAAGGATCGTAGTGTTGTAATCATCTAGGATCCCAGTCCATTGACTCTGCCAACTGAAAAATCAAAATCTTTCTGATCATGGACTCTTCAAAATGACTTCCAAAGCATTGTAAGTTTCAAACATTTTCTAAACTAGACTCCTATAATTACTATAGCGTGAATTCCCTTTTTTTTAGGAACACATATGATAAGGTTTGGGATTTTTTAGGGTTGAGTGGGTGCTAGGGTTTTCTACAGTAGATGGAGAGAATTCCAGAGAAAGTGTAGAGATTATTATTATGCCCCTTTACTGGAAAAATTATATATTGTCTTCATTAAGTGTACAGTTTTATCTCATAGTTAATCATAATTTTTTGTTTTATAAAACCATCTTATTATTAAGGCATAAAATGACCCAATATAGTATCAAATATTATTTTAAATCAATATCAATACAATTTTTATTATATATTTTATTTAATGCGTTGAAAATTCTTATAAGGGATGAATAATAAATGGATTTGCAGGTTTGAACTTTATAAAACACGGGCTTACTAATATTATTTTATTTTTATTATTATATAAAACTACTAAACTATTCATATACTCCAAATTAGTTACGTACCAATTCAAAGAAATAATCACGCAAATGAAAAATATCCTCCCTGCTGCTAAAAAAGAAATTCAAAGAACTGCCATCGCCATCAATTTCATTCACGAAACAATTGTTTTCCAAGATTATAAACAGCATTATAAGTACCATAGTTTTTTGTATTTGTTCATTTCATTTTATATCATATATCACACTACTATTTTGCATTTAATTGATACCTTATCCAGTGATAATTATGAGATTATAACATTATAAAGTTGTCATTATTTAAACTTTAATAATGTTAAGATTCTCCTTCAGTTTTACTTGAAAAGAAAATAATATTTCTAAAATTTACGAATACATACTTAATTATAATGAAAAACTGAATTATTATTTAGTTTTTAATATTTAATTTAATCTATTTATTAATCAAAATTTTTATTTTAAAAATCAAATTACAGGTGGTTAAAATTTCATGAAATTAACTATTTATTTAAAAATAAATTATAAAAGATATATTATTACTATCAATTTCATAAAATTTCAAAAATTAAATAATAATTAATCTTAAAAGTTGTAGTCGCTTTTATCTTCCAATAATAAAACGCGTCCTTTTTTATTATTTAATATTTTATAAGTAAAAGATTAATTTACCCTAAATTAATAGTAGTGTCATTAATAAAAGTTAAATGATTTAATTAAGGTGTTAAGTGTTGTTAACAAAAGGATAAACTTGGAAAAAAAAAATATATAGTATTGGTTTTCTAAAATTTTAAATAAAAAAAGGGAGGGAGTATTTATTAACAAAATGAAATTATTAGCATAAGATATTAGTTGTAATTTGTGAATTTAGTGATTAACCTATATGGGAAGATCAGCAACAGTCAGAGGGTTAGCACGCGCTAAAAAAGGCGTATGGGATTTAATTTTCCCAGTAGAAGCCAGAAATGAAGAAAAACGCACGGCTGGTGTCCTTGTTGGCACTGGCATCGCTTTAAATAGGGCAACGCAAATCTATCTTGGAAGCACGTGAGTCTGACAAGTGTATCGAGGTCGAGGTTGGGTCCAAGTAAGCACTCGTGAGTCGTGACCGCATCAGGAGCTTTTTTTTTTATTTATTTTAAAAGAAAATTTAATTTAACAAAAAATATATAAAAACTAAAGGACAATTTTCTTACCTCTCTCATGTCATGATATAGTCCTTAAGTGTGGGGTCCCCTGCCACAATCGTCCTATTCGGCCCTTAACATGGGCCGTTTGTGGATTTCTGGGCCTTTTGATTTTGATAAAATAAAAGCCTAGAGATCCAAACTCCTATGCAATAAGCAAGATTTATTTAATTCCTTTTTTTTTTTTCTATTTTTCTTTTTTTTATTTTTTTATTATAGAGCCAACTGACAATTGACAAGGACCAGTTAATTAAATTACCAGTTGCACCTCTGTAATTAATCTCACTTAATGCCCATAACTAGTACTGACAAGGTCTTTAACTGTAGGATACGTAGAGGAATTATTGTTCTACATTGACCTAAAAATCGTGGGTGAGAGAGGGGTCAGGCCCAATTTAAAGATCCACACAAAACAGGCAATAAATAAATAAATAAATAAAGATTTTTGGTCTGTATAATAATAATATTCTATATTTAGCTTAATAATGGGAATCATTTATGACGAGAGTTTGAATATAAGAACCTTTTCAGTGAAAGTAGAAGATACAAGGTTTTGGTAAGTCCCATTATATTTTTATACATAGGGCAATAGTTTTCATGATGGTTTATAATATGGGTTTGAATGAGAAATTATTATTTGAATAACAAGATCTTGCATATATATATATATATATATATATATATATATATATATATAGGGTAGTTGTTGAAAGATCTTGAATAAGCAAGCTATACTTTTCAAGAATTTAATTAATTAAATACTCTATTAGGATGCTCCCTTCTTCTATATTTGACTCATGAATAGGTCACTAGGACTTTAGATATGATGTAATTAATCTAATAATTTTTCAAAATTAATTTTAGTTGAAAATATGAAAAAAAATTCATATATCTCTAACTATTTTTAGCATATAATATGCATATTATTCATCAACTTTCTCATCAAATTTAGTGTTTGATTCTTGAAATTTTTAACTTTGAGCTTATATATATGCAAATGTGTATTAAAAAAACTAAAGGAAATTAGTATTTAGGAAGTTTCAACTTCTGTTTCCAATTCCACATAAAAACAAAAAAAAAAAATATAGACTGTAGACAAGAAGGGACAAGGAGCAAAACGATAATAAAAAAAGCAAAGGAGGACATTACAGAAACAAGCAAGAAAGTTGGGTTACAAAAAGTGTAAATATGTGTTTTCTTGTGGGCTTGGTAGGTAAGAGACCCAAAAACTGCATGAGAGAATCTCGTAATAGAACAACCCGTGAAGTAAACAATGGCCCACAAAACTCCCCACTCTTTCCCTGCCACTCATCATCAATATGCTTCTCTCTTTCTATCATCAATATATGTATATATATATTATCAATTTTTTTTATTAATAATATAGTGATGAAAGGCAAAAAAAATTTAATTAAATTCAACCATGGAAATTTTAGGTCGATCCATTTTATTTTTTGATAAATTAAATTTAAATTTTAGTCGAAATTAAATTTATAATAAAAGATAATTTTAATATTATCAAATTAAAATTTATTAATATACAAAATTTTTCTTTGTTTTTTCACAAAAAACTGACATTTAACTTCAAAGATGACAGCTAATTCTGGTTAGTAAGTCTAGTGCTGAAATTTTTATAGGTGAATAATTAATAACAACAAAAATGTGGGATTAAATTTGGTGTTCATGAATGTTAGGACACATGTCACATCAATAGATTATTCTCATATGGAGTATATATTAAAATAGGATTATAATAAGACCTGTAATGCTGTTAATTAATCAGTCACAATGCCAAGAAAGATGTAATAAAAATCTATGCATTTCTTTTCTATATATAACATATAACCAACGGGTTGATATTATTAACAGTTGAATAATCAAGGGTCTGTTTTGCAGCTTATAGAATATTAGTGTATGCATTGCATCACCTTATAGCAAGATAACTTATTGGCCCTTTTTTTTTGGGGTTAAATAAAGGTGAATCAAAGAATCATAATTAAAACTCATCATCTTATCCCAAAAGAAAAGCAACATGAATCTCACCCCCCCAGAAAGCTAAATTGATTCAAAAGAAAACACATTGGATTCCAAAGGATCAGTAAGAGCTAAACATATATATAAATACATATTATTTTCTTTGAAAGCTCTGAATATGGAATTATAGATGGGTCCTTCGTTTTTGCATGGTTTCTGTCTTTGAGCCGCCATATTTAAGCCACGCATGCCCTATGTAAAGAAAAAGGATTTTTTTTCTTCTCATGTTTTACTCCCAAAATGACTTTTTAGCCATAGTAATTAATTAATTACACATTATGATTAGTCTAAAGGAGGAGGACAAAATTGTCAATATCTTAAATATCTCTTCATATCGTGGCTTTAGATTTGGGTTTGGAATAATAAAAGTTAAAAACAAAAAGAAGGGAAGAAGAAAAGAAGAAGAGACCTTCCAAATTCTCTCCCTTGGTGGGGTTTGCTCGAGCACTTTCACCATACACTAGGGTGTGAGAGAATAATTACAAAAGAAAGAGAGACAGAAAGGAAAGAAAAACAAATCCTCAAAAAAATAATGGAAAACGAGAAATGTATTTAGATTCCATACAATTAATGCTAAAGATCATTAAAATAAAAATTAGGTGCTGTGAGTGTTTTATCTTCTTATAGGTATGATCTGTTTCAAATTTGAATTAATAAGAATTAGTGGTCATCGAATTTCGAGCGAATTTATAAAAAAAATATTAAAAATCATCTAAAGAAAAAATAAAATTTAATATGAGTCTAAAAGAGAAATTTTGATAAAAGATGTAATAATCTTATCAAAGTTAAAACTGATTAAATATATAAATAGTATTATGAGTTAATTTTTATATATTTTACTAAAATTTTTAATTAATTTAATAAGAAAAGAGATTTTTCATATTTATTTTAAAATTCTCATGTATAATTTTATCTAGAATTTGATTTCAAAATTATATCTTAATCAACAAAATATGTAATTAGTAATTTAATTTTTGATTCCCCACACCCTAATGTTCAAAAAAATTAGTAATTTAATTAAAATTCATTTTTTTTTGCTCTTTTTGACATAGTTGATTAATAAAAAGACATATAAGATGATATAGAATATAAGTTTATATAATAAATATTTGGTTTAATTGAACAAAATGTATATATATAATTAATTAAGTGGAGAAGCCAATCAATAGATCAATCAAGTTAGTTGTGGGGGCAACAATAGAAAAGCTTAATGAGATTATTTGAGAAGGCCTATCTCTATTCTATAGTTCTTTGCGATCCTCAAAGTTTTTTTTTTTTTTTTCAAGTTTCTTATTTTTCTTTCTTCTAAGCCTTGTTGTAAGCAATAATACCCCTCCTTTTAATATTATCATTCCATTCAAATCAAGGTCCTTTTAGGGTTTGGGTGTTTTATAACAGGAACAAAGGAAAAGACAGAAAGGGCCAACGTCAGTCACCAAAAGAAAAGAAAAAATTTATTAGAAAAAGTAATAAAGAGAGAATAGATGAACAAAAATTTGAATTTTCTTTAATATATATATTAAATAAAATTGTCTTTGAATTAAGTAGGATTGGGATTGGGATTCTTCTTCCTATATACCCTTTGCCTTCATTTTTGGGTTAGCTCTTTTTTTTTTTCATTTATTTTTTTTTTATAATTATTTTCACTAATTTCCCAGCCCCTTCTTTGGTCTGCCACTACAATCATCACTCTCCTGTACACTATTATCTACAAAGACTACAAGACCCAGCTAGTGATATATAATTTCTCTCTTTCATTTTTCTTTCTTCTTATTCTTATTAGGGATATATAGAGAGAGAAAGAAAAGGGTTTAGAGTTAATTTTTTTTTTTAAAAAAAACATGTTATTGTCTGGTCTTTCAAATTTCTATGTTTGATAATTGCATGGTGAGGTCTTAGATATGGTTTTAGCAAGAAAAAGAGAGATTGGAAAGAGATATATCTGAATTGGGTTTGCAGAGTTGTTCAGAGAAGTAATCCCTGGCTAGCTAAAGATAGCGACTTGGAGAATAACCCATCATCATCATCATCTCTTCACGAGATTTTTTTTTTTCCTTCCTCTCTTTGCTTTTGCTACCCAATGAATGATGCCTTTCTGTCTCTGTAAATTTACTGCCACCTTCTCTTATCTTTTACAAAATATGTGTTTAGTTTAGTTGTGTCCAAGGCTCGGATTCTCTCTATTTAACCTTACTTCTCTTTCTTTCTTGTTGTTTCTTCAACAAAATATATCAATCAAACAAAATCCAAAACAAAGAAATAAAAGTCTTTCTTTCTTTGTTGTTTCTTCAAGAAAATATATCTATCAGACAAAACCCAAAACAAAGAAAGAAACCATTTCTTGTTTTTTTTTTTACTTTCTTGGACTTGTTCACAATATCATGTTCCCTACACCTATGTCCAATTCAACTTCTTTGTCTGAAGAAACTAGTGTTTCTTCTGGTAATAGACAGCTATTTCAAGATTTTTCTGTCCTAAATCCTCAATCTCACCACTACCAACAACAACAACACCACCACAAGATCAAGAAGAAGAGAAGTCTACCAGGAAACCCAGGTAATAATTAATAATTAACTTCAATTAATTGTTGTTTTTTTAATTTGATTCACTAAAGGGTATAATTCTTTTTTTTTTTATGTTGTTAATTAAAGACCCAGATGCTGAAGTGATAGCATTATCTCCAAAAACCTTACTAGCTACAAATAGATTTGTGTGTGAGATCTGTAACAAAGGGTTTCAAAGAGATCAAAATCTTCAACTTCACAGAAGAGGACATAATC
>CANXYC011236307.1:0-13354 GCA_948193065.1 Aleurites moluccanus | reverse complement strand
GCCGAAATACTATAAATCTTATGTTTGATACTCTCTTCCCTACACTCTTTATTTTTTGATCATTCATATATGTATAAACAGTCATTATTGAATTGGTTTACTTGTTTCTGCTATTTTATTTTGTGTTTAATTTTTAATTTTCTCTTAATTTATTAAACAACCAATTCACCACCAACCCCCCCCTTCTTTTGGTTACCAAAGAGATTTTCAATTGGTATCAGAGCTTGTGCTCTTCACTCTAGATTTAACCATCCAAGAGTTGATCCTATGGCAACATATAAGAGTTTCACATATATAATAGATAAACCACCATTCTTTGATGGTAGAAATTATAGAGTTTGGACTAGTAAAATAAAAGAATACTTAGATGATTTATATGAGAAATTATGGGAAATTATTGAAGATGGCTTACTCATTATAAAACCTATAAATCTTTGGCATGAGCATGATATGAAACAATTTGCATTAAATATTAAGGCCATGCAAATTTTAAGGAGTTCATTAAATGAAAATGATTATAATAGAGTGTCTTCATGTGTAAGTGCTAATGAAATAAGGAATTTACTTGATTCTACTTATAACACTAACACTTCTTGTGAAGTTGATGAATTTTTAGATACAAATACTCATACTCATCAATAACAAGAAGAAGATGATGAGCAAGAGGAAATGAAGCAACAATCAAGAAGAGATAGTGGCTTGGAATGTTCAACCTCTACAAGTGACGAGGAATACAAAGATGAGGTTGCTAACTCATGCTTCATGGCTATTGATGAGTACATTACTTCTCATGAGGTAACATCAAATCCCTCAAACTCGATTGACAATGATTTTTCATATAATGAGTTATTAGATACATTAGAAACCATGTGAATTGAGTTTGAGAAAATGAAAGAGAAAAACAAAATGTTCAAATATTAAATTGATTGTTTGAAATATGCAAATGAACATTTGAATAATGAACTTCTTTCATTAACCTCCACCAATGATAGTCTTGAAAAAGAAAACAAAATGTTATTGGTAAAATCTAAAGCTTGTGGCCAAGTTTTGAAAGAGAATGAAATTCTTAAAGTTGAATTAAATAGTATAAAATATTCTCTTTCAAAACAAGAAAAAGAAAGAAGAATGATTTTTAAAGTTTCATTCATTAGACATTATCATTCTTGTAATTCAAATGGTCATAGAACTCAAACTTGCAAAAATAGGCATAAGTATAACATTCATAGCCATAATCACAAAATTAATGGATATTGCTATTCATGTAATGGTTATGGGCACAAATTTTATTTTTGCAAAACAAACAAGCATCATTCATATAGAATTAGAGATAATATGACATCTCACAAATATTGTAATTAAGCAATATATATGGTCATATTATTCATGATTGTGCCATTAAAAAGAGGCAACCAAAAACCAAATTAGTTTGGGTTGTTAAAGGTACAAATGCTAACCTCCAAGAACCTAAAAAGAAACGGGTACCAAAGACTTATTCTTATGTGCATAATTTTGAGAAATCAAATAATGATGAAGAAGTCATTTTATTTAAAATTCTAAGGAAAAAAATAAGCAAAATGATGTGCAATGGATGTCAACACTAAAAATAGGCTCACCTCCTTCAAAAGGTTAAAGTTCATAGCTACAAGTGGTAACTCTAAACTTTAAATCTTTATTAAATGAATGTGTGTTACCACTATGACAATGCCTATACTTTTAAGTGAAAATTTATCATATTGTTTAAAATTCCAAGGAAAAAAGAAGCAAAATGATATGCAATGGATGTCAACACTAAAAATAGGCTCACCTTCTTTAAGAGGTTAAATTTCATGGCTACAAGAGCTGTAGACTTTAATATTTATTGAATGAATATGTGGTATCACTATGACAATGCCTATTGATTTGAGTGAAAATTTGTTTGAAAAAGTTGATGTTCATTCACTTGAATATAGTATTAAGTGTGTTGTTTTATGAGTTGAAATTATTTATGCTCATATAGATTGATTTAGGGGGAGCATAAGAAATTTTTTCATAAAATTTGTTTTATGTTTTGTATTTATTGGATACTTATCCCCTATATTGAACACTTGCATGAATATTCTTATGTATATTCCTTTTGAATTCTTTGTGGATATCATATTTGGAGAAGAGAATTAAATGTGTTTACTCTTTTATCTTCTCTTTTACCCATGTTTATTGTGTTTATATCTTATTTTGAGCTTGTTGGCTTACCAAAGGACAATGTGCTTATTTGTTCGATTTTTATGTCTCTTTTTGGTGATTGAAATAGATTGCAAAATGATTTGATTAGATTCCCAAATCTATTTTAATAGCAATCCTTGATTAAATGTACATCTTTTGAAATTGAAATTGAATGCAAAGTATTTTTCAATTAGTTTTGAATGCATGTTTACAATGATTTTCATAAAAATGAAAAATAAATTTGCATTCTTATATATTTGTGATAAAATCGTTTTGTGCAAATTTGCTTGATGATCCTTTGTGTACCCCTTGAATATTTTTTATTTATTAAGGGAGAGAAATGCTTGAAATAGGAGGAAAAATTATTTACACCACTTATGTGTTGAGCAATTCATTTTCAAAGGGGAGTGTAAAATTTTTTTGTTGATATCAAAAAGAGGGAGAAGTTATACAAGTGTTATTTACAAAATATTAATTGAGTTTTTTTGCATGTTTCCTAAGTACTTGTATATGTGGTTTTATTATCATAAAAAAAGGGGAGATTATTGGATCTCTTGGGTTTGATATTAATTTTAATGATAACAAAACATATCAAAATATCAATTATGCTAACAATTTGTTTAAGTTGTTTAAGGCATGAGAAATCATGACCATTGTCAAAGCATAAATTTAACACATCCAATGAATCAGTAAGTTCAATCAAATGTTGCACCTTGCATAGATTGATTCAGATGATGAACCATATATAGATGGAAAGAGAAAGAAGTTATCTTCCCAATTCAATAAGAATCAAGTCAAACGAATATTAGAAGTTATCTTCCCAATTCAATAAGAATCAAGTCAAACGAATATTAGAAGTTATCTTCCCAATTCAATAAGAATCAAGTCAAACGAATATTTATAGCGAAACATATTAAAGATTTTCCAACAACATACAATGGTGCTCTGTTATATCATCAAGTTCAAACTATTTCCAAATCTTTCACAAATGGAATTAGTCTACAAAATTAATGTGGATGAAAAGATATAGATGTCTAATTTTAGGAACATAAATTATATTGAGTATTAAATATTGGAAAAGGGAGATATGAATTTTCAAATGAATTATGCTCAACCTGACATACTAGAATAAAATAATTGATGCAAATTTAAAATATTGCTGAAAATTATAAAAAGAATTTGTATATTATATTCTATATAATTTAAATCTAGATGTCTACTTTCATATGGAAAAAGAATCAAATGATTCTGATTTCTAGGGAATGAGAAATTAAAGAATTAGTGAAGCATACTTAAACTGTTTTATAGATTTGAGCAAGAAAATATTTAGATTTTTTGGTGTATGAATATGGATGATTTTGGAGTTTTTATAAATTACAAAGTTGTAGTAAACATCTTAAAGTTTTCAACAACAAAAAAAGAAGAAGGATAATTTGGAGTTGTATATCTCAATATATGAAGAAATGAAGTCGTGTTTGCTATCAATCAATTGCAGCAACTACTAAAAAGTTCAGAAGGACCAGTAGCTTATGTTTGGGAAATGAGCTAAGTAGCACCCGCTACTTATTAAATAGTGCCCGCTACTCTTTAAGAAGCTCTTGCTACTTTGAAAAATCAGCAATAAAAATTAGCCGTTCGAAAAATTGTCAACTATACTTTTTGGCACTAAATGAAGCCAAACGACTATATTTCATCTAAGGCTATACATATGAGTTAGTGGAAAGTTTAAAAATAAGAGAATAATAATTGATAACTTATTATTGAGCTATTATACCAAATCATTAATATTTATGGCTTGAAAAACTTATTTATTGTAAAATTATTTTTGTGACTTATTAGTTATACTTTTTTGAGTTAGTTAAAACTCATTGATTGTTTGAGAGTTGGAAAAAAGTTAAAAGAAATTTTTCTACTTCTCATCTTTTGTAATTCTTAAAAGTTTGAGTGTAAGTCTTAGCAAAACACTTGTATAGGTTTGGGTGTGAGCATTTGATAAAACACTTATAAAGCTTTAAAGTGTAAATTTTTGAAAACGCTTTGTAAATGTTTGAGTGTGAACCTAAACACTTGGGTTTAATTTTACATCCGTAAAAATATTGGAGTAAAATATTCAAACATGATCTTAAGGAGTGGATGTAGATAAGGGTTGGTCGAATCATTATAAATTTTGTATTTAATTCTCACTTCCCTATACTATTTATATTTTGCTCATTCATACATGTATAAATATTTATTATTGAATTAGTTTACTTATTTCCGCTATTTTATTTTATAATTAATTTTAACCAATTCACCCCTCATAATTGCGAAAATGATTATCAATCTCCTTTCACAAAATACTAAAAACATTTATTATTTTCTTGTTGGATCTCATTTTATATAAATTATAAAAAAGTAGCACCCATGCATAACTTATGAATTTCATGGCCTTTATCCAACAATGTGAAAATGATCCTATAAAATCTTGATTAAATGAAACTTAACATAGATTATTTGATGTACACAAATGGAAATGGAATAAAAAGCAAACATGATAGCATGTACAAGTAATATAGTTTTATTAGTTAAAGTAATTACCTAAAGGTTATTAAGCCACATTTAAAATTTTTCCATAAGCATGTGGTATTAACTACAAGATATGTAAAAATAATTATAGTTACACATGTTAAATCTTGTAACAAATCAAATTTTAAAAATTTTAATCTACTACACATCACTCATTTGTATAGCAATAAATTATTATTAGTCACTAATTTATTTATTTGGCTAGAATTGATATTTATTTTCGCTATAAATTTCAAAATTTCTGTGACTAATTGAATTAATGAGTTATATTATTTAAGTGTGACTAAAACATTGTGGTTAAATGAATATTTATAGTTACAATCTTGAGATAGCATGAAAAAAATATATATTATTTATTTTTCACAAATGGATAACAAATACGACACTAGTCCAACTTGGTCCTACATCAGAGTCTAGTGTTTCTCGGGCTAGATCTAATTGGGACCAATTCAAACCTGATCTAATGAGTCAATGTCTAAAAAATGGCAACTTGGAATCTATCCAAGATCTGTTGGGCTATTCTCGGGTTTGGATCCTACCAAATTCCAGTCATTTTCTTTTTTTGCTTTTTTTTTTTTAATTTAAAAATAATTTAACTAATCAATATTTTTTTTTAATTCAAAATATTTTCAAATTAATGTTGCATATAAATAATCTTCCAATTTTTTTTATTATTTTTATAAAAAATTAATACACGTAAAAGTTATAATATATATAACTAAATAATTTATTTTAAAAAATGCATTGAAAAAAAAAAAATAGTAATAATAATAACTTTTTATTTATTTTGCCAATTTGCAAACGAGAACTAAAATCGAGTCCCTCTATGCGTGTAAAAAGGGACTAAAGTCCAAAGCAAGGACGATGCGATAACCATGGCACAGATTCTGAACCTAAACCCTCCCATTTCCTGGATCCGGCCTAAATCAAGGGTCTCACGTCTCCGGTTTCACAGCACGACCCGCGAGCAGAATGAGAAACTTAGTTGGTTTTCTCTGCAGCAGGAGCTAAAGTGCAACGGCAAGTTCACTTGCCTTTTTTCAGGCAGCAGCAGCGACAGAGAGGTAATATAAACTTTCCACTCTTGTTTTTATCTATATTTGCACTTGTTGCTTGGTTATTTCTTTGATCCTTGAAATATTAATTTTCCCTAGAAAAATAACTTTGCATATTTTTAATTTTCTTTGTAATTTTTCTATTTTCCTATGAGCGATTAGCTTGTCGTATGTTGTGGACATGGTTATTTAGGCTTGTTTTGGGGTTTATTTGGGGGCTAGGCCAGAATGGAAAAATATTTAGGTGAACAATCAGGCTTGTACGGGAACAGGTTAAAGAAGCAAATTTCAAACAAGAAAGAGAGTATGGGTTTGTTATGGCGCTCTGAACAGTACTAATAATCGTTAACCTGAATTGTGAATGCTAACATTAATAGTAAAATAGAGAAAAAGTTTAGGCATCACACTGAAAGTGAATTGCATATCATACAATTCAAATTAGCATAACTATTGGCTTTTCTATTCAATAGCAAAGCTGCATTAAAGATATTAATAATCATAGTTATTTATAAACTTAAATAAAATCCTGGCGCTTTAAGACATATGACTCTAGTCTTAGTCTTTGAGGATTTTGGACTCCCAAATACAACTAAAAAGGAATAAAGTCTCCCTAACTATCAAGGATCAGAAATAAGATTCAAAATTAAAATTAAAGACTACTAGGAAAATTTGGATGGGTTTTATAGCAAAACCAGAAATCACAAAGTTACTCATGAAAAATAATAGACCAACAGGCAATAACTCATTTATTTGAATAGACATAAATAAAAATCTAAAAGGACTATCAAGGCCCTATAGTTTCCTGGATAAGCCGTATATTAACTTTTAAAAGGCATAATTAACTGTTATTAAGCTAGCAGACCAGTATCCTTCCCTCATAGTGTACTGCAAGATGTTAGGAATTCAACCCCCTAGTACAGTTAAAATTTTTTAATATATGTAAAAGAATGAAGTAAATGTATGTAAAAGAATGAAGTACAATTAAGCCGCTAAGTTCCTTGCATTAAGTGTTGCCATTAGTAATTCAAAGGAGTCAGCTGGTACCACATGAATTTGATTCCTTAAAAGTTACGCCAACTGCCTTTATCTCTATGAAGTTGAATGAACAAATGGCAAAAGAAAGCATTCATCCAACTCAACTTGCAATTGCAGATCAGAAGGAAAGATGGGTAAGGTCGAAGATGGAAGAAAGAAAATAGAAGGGAAAATGGAGTTTGACTCCATTGTTCAAGATGCTAGAGATGTTGGATTTTTGTTTCCACCAATAGACATTTAAGATGGGCTTTGTGATTCTAGATTAGTTAATATACAAGTATAATGAGAGCTTTCAATTTTATTTTTTTTTCAATTATTGCTAGCAAGCAAGGAGAAAAGTGAAATTCAACAAATCGTGATTTGTTACAAAGGTACTTCAAAACTCAAGGACTGGTTTTCTCCTTCAACCGGGAAAGAATAATGAGGAATATGAATACAAGAAAATTCAAATTCAAATTCAAATTCAAAAATTTAAGTTTAGAATTATAGTCCAAATTTAATATAAGGTTTATTGGGGGAAATTATAGAGTACCTCTTAGTCCTTTTTAGTTTAATTTATATATATAGTTAAATAAATAAGTTTTTTGGTCCAAGTATATCAAGAATCAAGGGAAATTCTATTCTTTTATTCTTTTTTCTTTAAGAATCTTTATATTTATTTTAAATCAAACTATTTATTCATGTTACTATTCACAAAATACTATTCATAGGTATTGTTCACGGTACCATAACAGCTCTATGACCTCTCTTTCTTCCTTGATTTTTGTTTTTTTAACCTATTCTTGTGTCAGCCGTAATTATTCTCTTATGTATTTTCCCACTCTAACTTTCAAATTAATTCAAAATACAGTCTTAATACAACCCTCCAACCTGTCCTACCTCCTATGTCAACCCCAAAGCTCATAGAAGTTGCGCATTTGATGGAGACTATCACTGGTGAGATGAAAGGAACATTGGTCAAGTTACCAACAGTTGTTCTTGGCAGCGCACATTTTTAATGAGGGACTTGTCTGGAGTTGGTGCCATTAAGATCTCACTCAAGTTCTGCCACAATGCAAAATATCAAGTGTTTTCCCTCTTTCTACCTTGTGCCATAGACAGAGAGTCCTTTTTTTTATCAAAATCATCACTGGTAGTCCATACTCCTTATATTGCCCTGAAAGGTAGCATTTCAGCCTTATCTTCTGTTTCAACAACTGTCTTCTAATGATCATGAAAATGAAAGATGAGTTGGCAAAGGTGTAAAAGTTGGAAGTGTCCTGGTTTTTCAAGAGTGATCATTGGAAAATGTGGTACTTCTTCCAATTTTTCGGCTACTTATCATTCATCAGCATTTTCAACTGTGCGAGTAAATTGAAGAACCCTGTTGGATTCCTTTGTTGATGGACTGTCAAGTCCTGCTTTGAACTCTAACAGAGTTGAAACAATCTGCTTTATGGTTGGAAAATGTTATCCTCTTTGCTTAGACAAAGTTTTGGTCTACAAACAAGTGCCTATTGAAGTTTGGATTTTTAAGGATTTGTATGTTTCCTAGTTAGAAATTAGCAATTTGGTTGCTTTCTATTTAATATTAATAAAGAATTTTTTCATTGCTTGGAATTGCTAATCTCTATAGAACAAGGCATTTGCTAATAAATTTGTGTGTCCAACTGCATCTTCTTGACTCCCTTTGGCAACAAATCATAGATATGCTTGTTGTAGATAAGTAGGGGTCCGTTGGCCATCTCTGTTTCTCAGTAGTTGAGCTTTGGGCTCTCACTCTGATTTAAAATATGTACCTTAGGTATTTTCTCCTCTTTTCTCTCTGTTACTTCCTTTCTCCTTAATTCTGCTGCTATCTTGGGTACTAGAGTAACCATTTTGTCTGGATCTTAATTTAAAGATTTTTATAAATCATTTAACTAATAAGATGTCTAATTGATAAAAAGGGTAAAAAATTATTAAAAGGCATTCCAATAAGGTAACTATTTAATTATGTGTATCAAGATTAACAAGACAGATTTGCATATTCACCTCTTCAGAAAAATTAAAAAAAAAAAAATAGAAAGAGAAAATAATGTTTTTGAGAAATGAAAATTCATAACGAATTGGTTATCTCTCTAAGCTAAACCCCAAATTCATACATTTTAGGGACAAGCACAAATTGTGCAAGGCCACAAATTTCTGAAGTAGAATACTTTCCCAAAATACAGCAAGGAATCAGCAGTCCAATAACAATATATTGATTACAAGCCTAAGTCCAAAAGAAGATCTAAGCCTATTCTGTGCAATTTTTTGTAATCTATCTTTTCTGTGCAGTTAATTTTCTTTATTTGAACTTATCTTTTCTGTGCAGTTAATTTTCTTTATTTAAACTTCTAATGCAAATTTGTTTAGTCTTGATTGCTTGCATAGCAATTTCTAGCCATGACCTATGATATGATAGGTACTGTGGAAAATTAATAAGGGTGTTACACTTAGATTTGATTATAAATAGCCCTTTATTGGAAATCTAGTTAACTGAGGTAGTTGGCAATGGCCTCTTTTGATTCCATGAAAGAATAATTTCTGGTGGAGGATGATGAGCTAACTATTTGAAGGCTTTGCTTGAGCTTCCCAATTCCTTGATGTGGTGATGGATTCTTTTGTTGTCTGTATTTGTTATGCATCTGACAGTAGCTTGACCTTTTTGTGGGCGAGGATATAAAGAATGAGAGAACTTGACCTTAATTCATTTCTAGATATATTTAGCTTTTTCATATTGTGGTGCAGGAACAAGCTAGGAAAGCATTAGAAAGTGCACTTGGAGGCAAGAAAAATGAATTTGAGAAATGGAATGAGGAAATTAAGAAAAGAGAGGAAGCAGGTGGTGGACATTCTGGTGGAGGGGGTTGGTTTGGATGGGGTGGACGATTTGGCTGGTCTGATGGTGACAATTTCTGGCCAGAAGCACATCAAACAGGCCTCACAATTCTAGGTATTGCTGCCATGGTAAGCATTTTCATTTGAGATTCTAGAATTTACAGAATGATTATGTTATTAGATTCTCTCTCTCTCTCTCTCTACATAATATTTACTTTGCATTACAGTATCTTGTGATTGCAAAAGGTGAAGTAATGCTTGCAGTCGTCATCAATCCTTGGCTGCATGTTTTGCGAGGAACAAGAAATGGGCTTACTTTCTTATCGTCAAGAGTCTTCAAGAAGACGTCACTAGATGGCCCTGTTGATGTTAATACATCAAAGAAGGAAGTTTACATTCAAGCCTCTGCTAAAGAGAGAGTTTTGAGAAAATGGGGAAGTGATTAATTGGTCGTCTCAAGTTTGAAATCTTATCTCTTTGTTTTTTTTTATCATCTGTTCATACTTGGCAAGTTTGGCAATTATCATTACACCCCAAAATTTTGGCAATCAAATTCCAGATTCTTAAGAATGTATTGTTAACTTGAAAATTATTGCATAGTGCTTGTGTTGTAAGAGTACATCCATTCCAATTTTAGTCTTTTTCTTTTGGGATTAGGGGCAAAGATGGGATGGGGCTTTGATCTACATAAAATTAATGATTTAGGGCTTCTTTGGTTTGCAAAATGGAACAGGAAAGAAATGGAATAGTTATTCCCTGGAATAACTTTTCTTCGATTTTTATAAAATTTAAATTTTATAGGTGTTAACACCGTCCTAAAATGAAATTTAGCCTAAAAGAGAGTCCAAAAAGTCTAGTGTGCTATAAGAGCTTAAATAAGAGAGCCCAGAATAAACAGGCCCAAAGAGATCAATGAACCAATACTTGGAATAACTCAAGGTTTCAATAAACAGAAATCCTCGGATTCATTACTACGAAATTCAGGAAAATTACTTTCTTGCCCTCGATTCGGCTCGCGTCCCTATGTTTGGATGAGGAGCAGATGGGATGTGATTCACTATCCCAGATAGTGTTCCACCTTTTGCTTCCAGTCAGTTTTGATTGGATTTATGAATAAGGTTTTACATGCTTTATTTGGGGAATTACTATTATTATTTGAAGTAACTATTTATTTGATTTTTATATAGTAATTTATTTTGACAATAAAAAAAAATAAAATTTATACTTATTAAAATCGGTTAAATGATTTACAAAACTTCCTACTCATGATTTTATAGTTTCCCACCTAAAAAATAGTGAGCAATATGTTGAACATTTCAAGATATTTTTAATAAAATAATAATTAATTTTAGTTAATAATAATTAGTGTATGAAGGAAATAAATTAGTAATGATATGAAAAATTAAAATAAAATATTTTTTTCTCAAATTTTAATTTGAAATTTGAAACAATAATTTAGAATATTTTTTATTAATCTAAAAAGTAGTAATAATATAAAAAAAAAATAATTTTCATCAAATTAAAGAATTAGTAATAATAAAAACATATGAAAAAAAATTTAAATCTGAAATTGTAATTTGAAATATTTTTTTTCAAAATTATAATATAAAACAATAATAAAAAATAGTAATAATATGAACATATGAAAAAAAAAAAAAATTTAACCCCAAAATTATAATTTGAAATATTTTTTCTCAAATTAAAATGTGAAACAATAATTTGTAATGTTTTATATTAATTAAAAAAGTAGTAATACAAAATGAATTGTTTATAGTAAAAAGTAAAATTTATATCCAATATAAAAGGTAATTACTTTTCCCTCCAAAATATTTTAAGTTTCCCATCAAAACAAAATGGAGCTGCAGTAATGAATAGAAAATGAGTTATTAATAAAATAATGATTTATTTTAGTTTAATTAAAATATTTTTTTAATTTAAAAAGTAGTAATAATATAAATAAAAACAAAAAAAATATTTTCAGAAAATTTAAAAATTAGTAATAATAAGAATAAAAAAAAATTAAACCCAAAATTATAATTTGGAATATTTTTTCCCAAATTATAATGTGAAACAAAAATTTGAAATATTTTTATTAATTAAAAAGTAGTAATAATATAAAATGAATAAAAAATCTAAGGAAATTAAAAATATTAAATTAATCAATTTATAAAATATAAGTAATTTTTATAAAATTTGATTTTTTTTATAAAATATTAGAATTTGTAATGTAATATTTTAGAAATCATAAAATTTACAAAATAAAAGTCATTTTTATAATATTTTATAATTTTTTACAAAATATTGGGGTTTGTAATATATTATTTTGTAAATCGAACAATTTATAAAATATAAGTCATTTTTACAAAATTTTTTTACAAATTATTGAGGTTTGTAATATAATATTTTGTAAATAGTACAATTTATAAAATATAAGTAATTTTTACAAAATTTTGTACCTTTTTACAAATTATTGGGGTTTGTAATGTAATATTTTGTAAATCATACAATTTACAAAATATAAGGTATTTTTACAAAATTTTGCATTTTTTTACAAAATATTGGATTTTGTAATGTAATATTTTGTAAATTATAAGATTTACAAAATATAAGGTATTTTTATAAAATTTTGTACTTTTTTACAAAATATTGCTATTTGTACTATAATATTTTGTAAATTATACGATTAACAAAATACAAGCCATTTTTATAAAATTTTATACTTTTTTACAAAATATTGAGATTTGTAGTGTAAATTTTTGTAAATTGTACGATTTATAAAATATAAGTCATTTTTACAAAATTTTGTACTTTTTTACAAAATATTGGGATTTATAGTGTAAAATTTTATAAATTATACTATTTACAAAATACAAGCCATTTTTACAAAATTTTGCACTTTTTTATAAAATATTGAAATTTATAGTGTAAAATTTTGTAAATTATACGATTTACAAAATACAAGCCATTTTTACAAAATTTTGCACTTTTTTATAAAATATTGAAATTTATAGTGTAAAATTTTGTAAATTATACGATTTACAAAATATAAGCCATTTTTATAAAATTTTACACTTTTTTACAAAATATTGAGATTTGTAGTGTAAAATTTTGTCAATTGTACAATTTGCAAAATATAAGCCATTTTTACAAAATTTTGCACTTTTTTACAAAAATATTGGAATTTGTGGTGTAAAATTTTGTAAATTGTACTATTTATAAGATATAAGTCATTTTTACAAAATTTTGCACTTTTTTACAAAATATTGGGTACGATTTACAAAATATAAGCCATTTTTATAAAATTTTACACTTTTTTACAAAATATTAAGATTTGTAGTGTAATATTTTGTAAATTGTACGATTTACAAAATATAAGCCACTTTTACAAAATTTTACACTTTTTTACAAAATATTAGGATTTGTACTATAATATTTTGTAAATTGTACGATTTACAAAATATAAGGTATTTTTATAAAATTTTGTATTTTTTTACAAAATATTGCTATTTGTAGTATAATGTAATATCTGCCATTTTTGAAGTGTAATTATCAATTTTATTTTATTTGGAGAATTTTAAAATTTTAATGAGAAGTTTGGAAATTTCAGAAACTTTGTCTTGAACTGCAGCAGGATTCAGTGTTGGCCATTACTTGCTCTT